>CM025846.1:17116694-17126694 GCA_014673565.1 Sebastes schlegelii
GAAACATACATCGCTGAGAACATCAAACCCTGGGAAAGGTCTGGTTAATGCGTCACATTAAGCTAGGGAACATGGATACACTACCGTCGAGCACTTAAACCTGAACGACTGCATTGACTGGATTTGACAACCTGTGGTTTTCAGGTTGATGAGATTCTGTGTTCCCATTGTGAGAGTGCAGTGGCTTGTGCTGGTTGTCAGATCCGCCCCTGAAGAGTACCGAACGCCGTTTCAAAAGTCAACAAGTAAAAAAGGAGGATAAAGACCGAAGCAGAGTGCAGCTTAAACTGGAGGTACATATCTTTGTCCTCTTCCTCCTCTCTCTTCTCTCTGGAGGTGTCCAATATTTCCAGCTCTCAGTCCGCAGAGCGGAGGTTGTACCCGAGATAGAAGCCTAATGGACTGGATGCAGCTTGTGCCAAGGTGCAGCCGCGTTCTCCCTGCCAAGAGGGCTGATGCAATTTCACTGTGATAATGGGTCATTAAAAATATATGTGGCTGTGCTGTCATACAATCCCTCTGGTTTCTGTAAATGAGGCTTGTGTGCGCTGTCACAGCCCAGAATCTCAGAAGGCCCCGCGCTGCCACAAAGCAAAGACGACAGGTAGCTCTTCCATAATTCATATCCAGAAGGACAAACATATGCTGCCATTTCTCCTTACCTTCTGCAGCTGCCTGTGCTGTGAGTGTCTTTAACACCTTTCTGGGCTTTGTGCATGTTTTGCCTTGAGGCCCGTGAAGCTAATGCAGCGGCTGTGGGCAGAAACGAGCCGGCGTCACATTCCAGATCCATTAGTGGCTCGTCCTCAGCGATGCCTTTCACAGCATCGCCCAACGATGGTTTATCTGAGTGGCTCTGAACAAGTAGGAACTTTTCCCATCTATTTCATTACCTGCCATCATGGCCATGTAGCTTCACTGAGCAACAAGTTTTTTATTAAATAGAAGTCACCAATCGCAAACAGACTGTGGTGGTAGCAGAGATAATGGTTATTAATAACACATAAGCAGTTTACAGAAGAAGTAAGCAAATGGAAAGCAGGACATGAGTGTAGTAGTCAGCTGTTACAGACCACCAGTGGTCATTTATCACAGAGACTACGTTCATCTCCTGTTCTCAGGGAGTTTTGAATTTGCAGTTCAAAAATGTGAATGTAAAGTTTTGAACAGATGCTTTTGTGTTTATGTGTTTATGTGACGGGCACAAATCAAAGCCCATGGACCCTCTTTACAGCACACATTCACAGCAGTAAAAGAAACAGGTGGAACTACTAACATTAACGACAGCTCGGTTCCATTAAGTGTCCCCGGACGCGTTATCAACATTAGATGATAACAAGAGAAGTAACTCCTGGAGGTAGACGGGGACTCTGATGAGTCAATGAGGAGTCAATGTGCAGACAGGTAGCTGATCAAAACAGTTATCAGCTGGAAGGCAAAGTGTCCTGAGCTTGATACTCACCAGAGGTGTGACTCTTCAGCGGCCTCACGACTCCATCACGAGTCACTGACAATGATTCAATCGAGGGATGCACCGACACCACTTCATTCAGACCGAGTACAAGCACTTACATTTGGGTACTCTCCGATACCGAGTACCGATACGAGTACTTCTCTGTGCCTAAAGAGCCTCGTTAACAGCCAGCTGGAGGGTGTGAGCGACACACGGCAGGCTGGGGAGTCCCGCATACGAGGCGGTGCGCCGCCACCGGCTCTAGGTCGGCTTGGAAAGGCTCGGGGCGAAGGTGCTTCCCGGGGCCGTGGACAAAGTGTCACCGGGCGGACTGTCCTCAGTGCGCCCCGACCGCGGCGTGCCTCCAGGGCGGGGCTCGGCCCACGTAAAAGGCGCCAGGGGTCTGCGGCGATGTCGGCAACCCACCCGACCCGTCTTGAAACACGGACCAAGGAGTCTGAGGAGTCTAAAGTGATATCGGAGCCGTTTTGCGAGTACGAGTACATGAGCACAGTATCGGACCCGATACCTCGGTATCGGTACATCCCTAATTCAAATGCACAACGATTCTCAATGCATCTCAATGTATCACATCCATTTTCTATGTTACTGCACATGTCTACTTTTTCATCGGTTAATAGAAGCAGTCAGATAATTCTGGATTCCTTTTCATTTAGAAAGTGATTTAAAAGATCTGATTCCACCGTTTATAATATAAACAGCTGCATCTTTTCAATCCCAGTACCGGTGTGAGCCACCTCAGTACAGAATCAGTACAAAAACAAGACAGAAATCCCTCCGCAGTGCTGTAATCTACTAAAATCAGGTTTTCACATGGCGGCTCTAAGACAGGACACTCCCTGAACGCCTACGGCGTTTTACACAGCATGAATTAGCCTAGCGGCTAGCAGGCATTTCCTTACTCAGCTCTCGGCCCAACGTTGTTGAAACAGCGAAGCCAATATTGTCAGCGAGAGCAACAAGTTATCGGACTGAGTGTTTGAATGGCGTCTCTCTGCTCGGAGAACACAGAGAGTGAGCAACGCTCCGCCCGCTGAAACACAGATCAGAGGAGAGGAGGGAAACCAGCATGGCAGCAAAACGCAGGAAAGCTGAACAGAAACCAAACTCAGGATTCTGTTCTCTCTCTGCATCGATGCAGAATCGTCCGCATCGCCATGCATCTTAGAATCCAGAAATGTCCACACCTCTAATCCTCCCCAAGGAGGCCTGGTGGGCAGGAGAGGTACAGCTGGATGAGGAGAGGCTGAGAGGATGATGGATGTGCACACTGCAGGCATCTCCTTCACATCTGGGACAAGTTGACAACTTGATAAAGATGAACTAAAGTGTGATGGAAGCAGAGTTGTTTTGGGGGGGATGGTTGAAGTTGGAGGGTCTGCTTCTGCTTCTGTTTCAGACCGAGGAGGGGAGGGGGGGTTCACTGATCAGCTTCCACGTGATACCTCACAATCACACATTATTCTCCATTTCAGATAAATCCTCTGAAACTGCAGAGAGGTGATGTGCTGGCTAGGTTTAGTTGAGTTTTAGCCGTATCTGAATACAATAGAATCCAAGGTAAATGCTCTAATGCCTCTAATGTGTGTAACCCTTTAAGGTAACATTGAGTATTTACTGTCAGTGTAAAGCATTCCAGCAGGACAGTGTGACATCACATGATCAGGTAATACTCTCCTTGAGTCTTGTCACTTGAAGATGTTTTCAGATAAACGCTCCAGTCCTGGTTTAGGTCATGTTTTCGGTCAGCAGCATGAGTCTGTAGTTTCAGATGGAGTCCAGTGATGTACGTGAAATATGATCTTTTTATATTTCTGCTTGTTGTGTTAGTGGGACTAAACTCAGATATTGAAGTGTAACTTCATGTGTGAACGTGGAGAAAAGTGTTTATTTAATAGCAGTATGTGCTAATGAGTCCTACATAACAAGCTGGCGGTCATGTAGCGTGGCCAGCAGCTAGTTCATTATTAATATCTGAGGCAGATATATACAGTATAGTGGACTATATGTTTTACTGATTGTTAAAGCCACAGACGGGAATAGAGTCCCTCTCTAGTGCTGTTGCTGCAGACTCTTCTCTTCTAGTAACACCGTGATGGGGATTTATAGCTGTGAGATCTTTTCTATATCTCTGACCATCCACTTGTTTTAGTACCGTCTGCTACATAAACTCATATCAGCACATAGTCTGAAGTCATTCTGAGCTGTTTGTCGGTTCACTGCATTAAAGAAAGAGCTCCATATGAATCAGTGTTGTTGTGAGGCGACGGTGATAATCTGTGAGCTCCGTACCTCCGTACCTCTGACTATAATGCTACTGATAGATGGAACAGAAGCGGATTGGTTTGTTCAGGTTAAATAGCGACAGAGAAAGATTAGATACCAATCATACAAGTCTCTCAAAGCATCTCAAAGCATCTGCTGTCGGCTGCAGAGGAGATAAACATTAATCCATCGATGATGGAAGGAAAGCACTTCAATGTGATGAACGTCAGCGTTCTTCAGACACAAGCCTACGTGTCCAATAACACCTCTTTAAAGAGATAACTAAACAGTAGAGGACCTTTTCAGAGCAAACATCTCTTCATCAAAATCAACATATTGTGTTTTGTGATTCTGTATTGATTCTCAAAAACACTATTGAATTGTAATTTATAGTTTACATGCAAAGATTAGCTCAGTCAGTACTTGAACCTCTCAAAGTAGTGATGTTGGGTGTTACAGGGACTAATTAATGCATATGGGAGGTGTGTTCTTTATATAATGAAATTACATTAATATATCGCCTTACTTACAGTATCACAGTATATTGAGTCGGACGGTGAACTGGAGACTCCCGTCCTGCAGCTGGTGCACCGCTGCACGCGAGGCACAAATCTTGTCGGTTAATGGTTAATAATCGGTTAATGGTTAATAATCGGTTAACGAGGGTCGGTTATCGGTCAAGAATATTTTTCATCAGAGCATCCCTACCCTGATAAGATGATGATGTCATGTCAGGGTAAACACCGGCGTAATTAATCTCATTAATTCTGGCCCTGATCTATTTAGGGGTCCAGGGCTCTGGTGTAGTTCACGCTGGCTCTGACCCACTAAACACAACTGGACCATCATTCATCTCATCCGTTCCAGCTGTGTTTCTCTGCTACGACGCGTCAGACCGGCTGCTGGGTGAAGGTTCTGTTTCTCTCCTCAACCAGTGAACGTAGAAATAGGATGATACACACAAGAAGGATCTCAACCTTGTGAGTCTTCTGATAATCCATCAACTCCACACAGTGATCCAGCGGGCCGTGCTCATTCATTCTGTAGAGGGAAGATCAAATAGCAGAGGGGGGGGGGGGGACGCAGACAGAAAGAGACGTTCTAAGATTATGACATTTCTCCTCCCTGCTGTATTGTAATGATCCTATATCTGCAGCACATGCCCTTGTTCCTGACAGGGAGAGGACTCTGATGCCAAAAGCCCAGACCATAAAGAAGCCAGATGAGAAGTGAGAAGTGCAGCCAGAGTTTATAGTGTTGGGCCGGTAGCTTTCAGCCAATCAGATCTGTTGTCTGTTCACCAGCCTCCTGGTTCCTCTCTAAAGGAGAGCCCTTACATTTCACTTCTTCTCTGTGATCGCCTCAACACATGACTATCAACAAGCAAAGCAACCCTGTGTTGTGCAGTTAACAATATGCACCTCCAAAAAGAAGGAAACACTTTTACCCCATGATTATAATATATATCTAATCACAGGTTGACATGCATCTTCTCCAGTTTGCTTTGCTGTGAAACTGAGTAATGTGTGAGACGTGTTCAGTGAATCAGATCACAACACTATTGATGCACAGAGAACGGTTGTCTCGTTGGTATGTACAGTATGTTGAACGTTTAGCATGAATGAACATGTGGTATGTAATCTGTTAGTGTATATCTACGATGGTAAAACATGTTGTTTAGGTCATAAAAAGGTTTTATTTCTCTATAGGGTCCTTTCCATAATGTAGTCAGACACTGATGATAACAGTCTGAGCCCGTCAGTGACAAAAACAAGACCTTTTAGTGGACGTACTGTTCATTGACGGCGAGGAGTTGCACCGAGTGATTACATCCCAGCCCGTTTAGCGGGTGCCGTCTACAGCGTTTTCCCTCCATACTGGACCAGTTTCATCACCTAGACACAGAAACATGGGGAAATAGAGTCCAGGTTGAAAAATACCAAAGTGACCCTTTAATAGCATCTGAGCAGCGTTCAGACACAACAACATGCTCCTATTGTTACTGACCAGCTGCATCCATTCACTGACTCCGGCTACACTTCTCCAAATGGTTCCTTGAAAGCAGCCTGGTCACAAAGCGCTCATCGTTCCAGGAACATCACAGTGATCTTAATTGAGTTCACTTGGCTGAACTTCCTCCAGACCCCAGCCTCATAGAGCACCTTTGAGATGTGGTGGTGAAGGGTTTCTCACAGTGTGAGTGAACTGGCAGATCTCTCAGGAGCTGTGTGTGTACTGGGTCAGACTGAACCAAGAAAAGGGAAACATCACTTTGCTGAATCTACGCCTCAAAGACTTTAGTCTGTTTTGATGCAGAAGTCTCTTACGCAACTCCAGCTAGGTGCATCCTATAAAAGTGCATTTTAAAGTGTGAGCTGTGTGTGCTCTCCTTACAACCCCTTTATTTAAATCATTCTAACGTATGATCAGCCAGACTTGATTGCTTTAATCATATGATTCATTTAAATCCATTAATATCTGTCAGGAAGCAGCGAGGGCAGCAGAAACCATCACAGCCCCTCGTCACATCTTTCAGAATGACTGCTTTCAAGCGGAAGGAGTGTTAGATGACATCACATGAGAGGAGGATCAACCTGGAATGTACATATTTCTTCATTATTTCAGCTCAGCAGGCAGAGCCGTATTAGATATAGGAATGCACTAAACTGCTGATCTAATACCCAGAGAGGGATCTGATTAAAGCCACTTAACTGCTTTGGGATAATTCAAGGTGAAGATGCAGGCATGGAGATGTTGTCCATTGTTGAAGTGCATTAAGTTACAGCAGCATGACCAGGCCCAGAGGACAAAGAGATCCATCATAGTCCTGCATAAATGAGGTAACACGTTTACAATGATTTATTGACTTAATATCTGCTCGTGATTACAGCAAAGGAGCAGATTGGAGTCACGCATGGCCGGCTCTGGATTAGAGGCAGAGATGAGCGACGCTGTAGTGTGAGAGTGTGTAGACGTGTGTGTTCACGGTGTTGGTATGCTAATACGGCAGCAGTGAGCTGTCCCTAAGGGGAGAATCATCTCTTATTCAGACCCTGGTTCAGCTGTAGGCATGCTCACTCCTCAACAGATCCAGAAGCAGGTCTGCTGTGCTGCTCTGCTCTGCTCTGCTCTGTGGGAGAACACCAGTCTTTGTGGATTCTACGGTGTGCGGTGTGTACAGGTGTGCATTTGCATTTAGTTTTTTTGCTTTGTCAGTTTCTTGACAGTCATTTGTCTTTGGCTGTTGTGTGTGTTCGATCCGTTTCATATCACAGAGTAAGAAGAGAGGCGCCCTTATTATAAAAACATAGAAACTGTCACCCACACCTCCACATCTCCTCGCTCCACGTCTCCAGCACCGTCATCTGGTCGCTCGCTTTGTGGTCACTCCAAACCGCCGTCGCAGCGTCGCAGCATCGCAGCATCGCCTCCAGTGGCTGTTAGGGAGCGTTTAAGTCTCTTTCTCTGCCTCTCATTCTCTCTCTCTTGCCTTGTCTGTCTTAGTTATGTGGCAGGTAGAACGGTTTTACAATGCTGAATGCCAGAGGAGAGCCTGAACACTACAAAGTGAAGACGACAGGAAGCTGCTCCATAATTCATCGCCAGAAGCACAAACATATGCTGCCATTTTTTACCTTAAGCAATTGCCTCTGTTACCAGTGTCTTTTTTACACCTTTCCGGGTGGGTCTTGCATCATGTGTATTTTGCCTGGAGACGTTGTGGATGCAGCGAACACGTTGGCGAGAGCTTTTACTGGCCCAACACAGCCCGGCTTTTCATTTAGCAGTTACAGCCATTTAAAGTCTGTTCCTCTCAATGTGACCCAATTCTAGTTACCGTGCATGTGTGTGGAGCCGTTAGAACGGCGACTCGCACTAGTTTAGAACTTGTTTCTTTATTTTCATGGCACATTTAACTCAGTTGTTTTAACACAATGTCAGCTAATTGAACAGAATTTAGCTCTTTCACAAAATGTGTAAAATCAGCTGGTTTAAACAGGTTTACTGTGATTCTAACGAACACAGACTTTGTATTTGTCTATTTACAAACTGATAACAGAATGATTCTTCAACACACTTCAGCCATACTTTAGTATTTAAGATGAGATCTTGTTATTTAGTCAAAGTGTTTCTCACAGTTCAAACCCACTTGTCATAACAGGACGGTATTTCAGAGCTAGTATTCTCTGTGCTGAGCTGTGATGGTGTTAATTAGTCTCTATTATTCTTTTTAAATGAACTCTTTTCAAAGCGTCCCACACACTGGATCACTTGAAACTGAGTGAGACAGTTGGGAAATCATTTTCTTGGAAAGGTTAAATATCAGTAGTTTGTCATTTATTCCCACAACCTGCTCCTCTTTATAATCAAACTTCCTTCTGGTTGTTATGTGATGGAAGCACGGTGCCAGTGCTTTTCCATACGACAGGAAGTCAACTGTGTAAGGTGCCGCTTTCCTCGGTGACGTGATGGAGGTTTGCCTAAACCGTAGAAAGAGCCTGTCGGGTGCAGCGCCTCAATTAACCACCAACACCGTGGCACCACAGTGAGCACACTAATGAACTGAGCTCCATGGTACGCTGATCGGCCGTCTTCCATCAGGTCGAGGAGAGAGAGAGAGAGAGATAAAAGAGAAGTGCTTCAATAATCTGAGCACCAGAGGGCGAGAGCGAGGCTGAGAGCGAGGCTGAGAGCGAGGCTGAGGGCGAGGCTGAGAGCGAGGCTGAGGGCGAGGCTGAGAGCGAGGCTGAGAGCGAGGCTGAGGGCGAGGCTGAGAGCGAGGCTGAGGGCGAGGCTGAGGGCGAGGCTGAGAGCGAGGCTGAGGGCGAGGCTGAGAGCGAGGCTGAGGGCGAGGCTGAGAGCGAGGCTGAGGGCGAGGCTGAGGGCGAGGCTGAGGGCGAGGCTGAGAGCGAGGCTGAGGGCGAGGCTGAGGGCGAGGCTGAGGGCGAGGCTGAGGGCGAGGCTGAGGGCGAGGCTGAGGGCGAGGCTGAGGGCGAGGCTGAGAGCGAGGCTGTAACGTTACCATTGGTAAAGTACAGTATACGGCCATGCACAACCACACAGACACAAACACACGTGGTATCCCAGAAGCCGTGATCCAGTCGACCATCGTCTCTTCATTAGTTCATTAGTTCATTAGTTCGTTAGGTTGGAGAAAGATCAGATTATTTTCAAGGGCGTGTACACATTGATATAATCAGGAGTGCCTAATTGGAAAGAGAGACATAATGTAGACTATTCCTTCTGTTCATTATCTGAAGTTCTCTGTAGTTTCCCTCTCTGCTTTTTACCCAGGAGAAGATTTACTTATTGCTTTTGTGATCAACAATACTGTTCTCACGTGACGTGTCATTAAGTAAAGGAGTTTAATTAAATTAAAGGTCAGACTTTACAAAGACATCGTCCAGATGCCGTGTCCATGCAGTTCACACAGCGTGACATCAGCTGTTCTAGTAACCGTACAGTACATACAGTATCTGATCTGTAAATTACTTCTTCTGGGTTCTCCTCTGAGAAAACATCAGAAACACAAAGGGAGGATTTAGTATTTTTGGTTTTCAAGATGGTGCCTCCTACTTTAGCATCAGAACTTGTTTCAATACAGACGATCAATACAGACAATCAGTGCTTCATTCTCGACTACATTTGCATAAAGCAGTTGTGTCGTAGGCAGACGTTCACACTGACTGAGATGAGGTTCATGACTGTGTCTCGTCGTCTTGTCCTGCTCTTCAGCTTGTTGGCTGAGCCGCCAGACAAACATTCACCCCCTCCAGTAGCTCAGAGGTAAAGGAACATTCCTGATATTTACCCAAAGACCCTTTTTCCCCTTTTGATAATAAAGAATAAAACATTAAATGTAAATACCTTTGTTTCTGATTGCAAAAAGGAATGACCAAATGTGATGTTAGTGTGTCTTTAAGTATCTGGCTCTGTGTTGTAGCTGAAGCTGCTGTTCAGGAAGCACGTTGCACCAACATGTTTATCATCATCATCATCATCATCATATCTGTTGATGCTTCACGGAACATTTCTATTGTTTCAACATTGGAGTGAAATCATGGTGCATGTGTGGGCATCAGGGACGCCACGGTGAGGTCATCGTTCCCACCAGTTAATAAACTCAACAACAGCGCTGTTACCAACATTTACAGGAAGAGATGTTCGTCTACGACGCTCAATATCTGTAGAGCGTTTCCTTTGACCTTGACCATTAGATGGCTGTGTGTGTGTGTGTGTGTGTGTCTGTGTGTCTGTGAG
>CM025846.1:17129194-17211694 GCA_014673565.1 Sebastes schlegelii
CTTGTCTTTGCAGTGCTGTTCGGTCAGTTTGTGGTCTTCCAGACTTTGACCAGCGACGTGGTCGACATCTACGACGGCTCCTCCACAGACTCAGCCCTCCTCTCCTCCATATATGGATCCCACTCAGGTAGAAACAGAACACTGGACCCTTAAACATGGTGTCTTAAAGCTCATAGGCGTGAGTGAAACACATCCATCTCTCACTTCAATTCAATTCAAATCAGATCTCTCTTTGTCCTGGACACATTACACATCTAAAGTCCTCGCAGCTCAATGCTGCCAAGGATAAAGATTTTTGTTTCCCTTTGTGTATTTGTGTTCTGATGGTTTAATGAAACACAATGATGATACATAATACATTATGATTACAACTGAATAAACTCCTGAGGTCCCAATTAAAGCAACAAAAGCAAAACAGCTGTTGTAAACTGTTGTCCCCCTCTAGTTGATTAGACTGACACAATGATAAAACATACAAGTTAATCAGATCAGAACACTGAAGACATACCGGAGATCAATTTAAATCCCATTGACTCATTAAAGGGAGTCAATAGTTGTCCTTCTCTGCTCCTGTTAGTTTCCAGTTAATATGGCCATGCAGAGATGTTCAGGTGTGTTCTATGTGTGTAAACAGCTTCCTCTAAATGACTTGATGATGTCTCCTGTGACTCTGTAACTCAGGTGAGACGCTCCCTTTGAGTTCAGGGAATAAGATAACGCTCCAGTTCACCACCAACGGAACAGAAACAGCCAAAGGATTCCACTTTGTGTACCAAGGTAAGGCTGCTTCTTCTCTCAGACGTCTCCTGAATTCTGATATGGACACTTATTTGGTGCATTGAGTGTGTTTGCTTTAGCCTTTAGACTTTAGCCTTGCACTCATCACATAAAGGGCTGCTCAGCAGAGTGCCAGTGGCTGTGGATGGGCACGGCTGAGCAGAGCACGATGATGTGGAGTCAAACGGCCCATCCTGGCACGGCGGACGAGAGTGACTAATGACGTACGAGGAGATTCACGAGGGCTTCGCCATTCCTCTCTGCCTCCTTTGTCTTCACATCTCTCCTTCTCACTGTTGTTTCTGTCTGGACCGCACCACACCCACCGCTCCTTGTCTTTCTTCCTCCCCCTCTCGTCCCTAGCCGTCCCCCGGACAAGCGCCTCTCAGTGCAGCTCGGTCCCCGAGCCCCGGTTTGGGAAGCGGATCGGGAACGACTTTGGCATCGGGATGGTGGTGCTGTTTGAATGCAATCCAGGCTACACGCTGCACGGCTCCAACGCCATCAGGTGTGAGGCCGTGCCCAATGCCCTGGCCCAGTGGAACGGCACTGTGCCCACATGTGTTGGTAAGCGCCCGCATCCTCCAGCCCTCGCCTCACCCACACACACACACACAGATCCAAAAGACGGAGCAGGTGCACCAAACCGGTCGGTGTCTGTTTTTCCTCTAGTCATTACTTATCCTAATGTCTGTCACCCGTTGCAGAGCAGCCGCCTGTCTCTGGTCTTGATAGTTCAGACAGGAAGAAAAGAAGCAAGGACAAACACAACAACAAAGTGTCACATAAATTTCCTTCCCCAGACTAGAGATTTCAGTTCCCACACCGTGCCGTGCCGTGCCGTGCTACGCCGCGCCGTGCCGTGCCGCGCCGTGCCGCGCCGCGCCGTGCCGTGCCGTGCCACGCCGTGCCGTGCCGTGCCGTGCCGTGCCGCGCCGCGCTGCGCCGTGCCAGACTAATGGGAAAATAAATAGCGTGAAGTGAACAGCCCACACTTTGGGTAACTTCTTCTATGCAGCCCACATCTTTAATTCTTTAATGCACCACATACACTCAGTTTATCATCTAATACAGTTCAATACAACAGATGTGCTCTAGAAGGTGTTTCTAATCCGCTGCCATCCCATAATGTACAGTATGTTACTGGAGGTGGGCGAAACATCACAAACACCAAAATGATTTGGGGTTGTGATAAGACATTATAATACATAATACATGTTTACTCTCATAATGCATCATAATGTGTATCTATATCTATATATTACACATTTATACGCTGAGTTACCAGTTTATTAGGTACACCAACCAACTTAATGATAGCCTGAGATTCATGTGTTTAACACGATACCCTGCAGTAAAGCCGAGCTTTGTGAAGCATACTTAATACTTCACTACAAGGTTACAGTGGATATAATAATCAATCTGTTCTAATATCAATGTGATAATGTAGGAGGGGTCGTTGGTAGTGATCAACCTACAGAGAATCTGCAGCTGCCCTCGGCTTTACTGAGTTTTATATGGAGTTTTTAGTGAGCGTTTCTTTTTACCGCAGAATGCTGTTTATCTGTTCACTTCCTGCTCAGCTCCTAACGGACAGACACAGTTAGCATCTACCGTAGGAGGTGAAAACAGAGGAGCATTCAGCAGCTAAAGAGATAGATGTTTCCCTCAGGAGGTTGGTAGAGACCAAAACCCGAGCTAAAAGAGAGTGAATATCAGATTTACATTCACCAGGTGATCAGAAACACCACTCCTAATACATGCTAATGTTTCTCTGGAACTGATTGCTAACGAGTTCACCATATGAAGACAAAGATGATGATATGTCATTGTTGTGTTCACAACTTGTTTCCACTTAGTTATTGCATGTTTACGTATCCCAATCACTTAAAATCACATGAACCATTCTGCCATATCTGTGAATGAGTTATGAACAATCTCAGTGATTTCTTTAACTCTAATGGATGTAAATAATGATCTGTTATAGAGAAGGCAGCTTTTGAGTTCATTATTAATATTTCTTTTAACCGTTATAACCGATAGCATAAATCGGTTAAAATGCTTAAAGTGGGTTAACAGTTAAACGGTTAATTATTAACGTCCGTACTCATCACCTGTATGTTTTCTAGCATGCAGAGTGCACAACAAACACATCATCAACAGAGCCCAACATGATTTCCTTGTTTCATATAAAAGATTTAAACGCCAGATATACAGGAGCCATAAATCTGATTTATTTTTGATGTAGAACATACAGGGTCCTAATCCAGTAGCTCTTTAACTCCAGCAGCATCTGATGGTGTCTGTAAGATGAGGGACCAGCATCTCTCTACACGGCTCTATGCTAACACACACAGAACCATGCACACACATGGAGCACTAAATATACCTGCATCAATATGCATAGACATGCACACATCACACTTCACACACATGAATGGATTTACATGCCTCGTCTCGCACACGCCGTTACCCAATCACATGCACATGCAGAGGGACATGCACTCGGTCTCACGAAGACACCCACATGTCTGCCTTTGGGAAGATAAAGAAGTGCAGATGAAGTAGGGAGAGAAATCTATTGAAGTCAGGCCTTGTGCCAGCCAGCAAATAGTCCCAGCCGGTGAGTGCGGAAGATTTGGAGTCAGGGTTCATCCGAGTTTCCTGCCAAGTGGTGAGGGAATAGCAGTGGCACGCGCAGTTCCATTTTAAACACAGCGATTTTTATCAGGAGATTGAATCTGGCTGCAGCATCTCCCCCAGCGGCAGTAAACTCGTCCAGAATAATGGATCTAGTTTCATGAAAGCTTCAACAAAAACACTATGCTCAATTACTCAAGCCCTCTTTATGGGATATATGACGGCATCAGACACCGTCTTCCTGTGAGCTACCTGCGATTCAGAAGATCCATCTCCAGCTCCGTGTTGAGCTCTGAGATTAACCCGCCTCGTCAGGCAACACTTGTTTCGCTTTCACAAATACAAAGCCGGTGAATTAAGGCTCGGCTGTTGAGTTGTGCTCGCGTAACGTTTTATCGTGATTTAATTAGCCTCGCCTGAACGGATGCATAATGTTCAGGTGGACGCCGTTGAATTTGATGGAGAATCGTTGACTTGAATAAATCGAAGCTTTACAGTGAGCTTTAAAACAGAAAGGATTGCAGATGATCTGCTGTGTAAATGATGGAATCTCTTTAAACATCTGCTCATGTCACCGTTAGATTATGGAAGTGAACAAAGGTCTGGTAAAGTAAAAGGTAAACACTGATAGATGAGCTCCGTCTTGTTCCTGGAGAGACAGCGAGGCAGCTGAATCTCACACACAAACTAAATCACTACTGATCACGACTCTGATATTACATAAGCTCACAGATTGCCATGATTCATACTCGGTATACTCAGTATGCCCACATGATGGAATTCACTGTTGGCTTCAACTCTACCTCTTCCAAGGTGTCAACACGTGTTTGTTTTAAACACTGGATTCTTGTTTGGACCAATTCAAGTCAAAACCAGACTTTTGGTGGATGAAAATGATTATAAGATAATTGACAAAAGGCAGTTATGACATCATTTACATATACATTTAACGTAAAATGAATACAACATTTGTAAGATGTATGTATCCTAAAAACAAACAAGTATAACTGATAGGGATGCATCGATACCACTTTATTCAGACCGAGTACTAGTACCTCCATCTGGGTACTCTCCGATACCGAGTACCGATACGAGTACTTCTCTGTGTCTAAAGAGCCTCGTTAACAGCCAGCTGGAGGGTGTGAGCGACACACGGCAGGCTGGGGAGTCCCGCATACGAGGCGGTGCGCCGCCGCCGGCTCTAGGTCGGCTTGGAAAGGCTCGGGGAGAAGATTGCTCGCGGACGCAGCTTTACAACCTCAACGCACCGTGACGGGGCTCCCTGCTCCCGGTGCGACTGTCGCCCGGGGCGGACTGTCCTCGGTGCACCCCGACAGCGTCGTGCTGCCAGGGCGGGCTCGGCCCACGTAAAAGACGCCGATACTGGTATTGGTATCGGTGCATCCCTAACAACATGGGGAGTTTTTCTGGCCACAGTGCGCTCCGGTGCAATGCTCTTGGTGGGATCTCTTGTTGGGTCTCTAAACTATGATGTACGGTCATAAACCTGATCTATATAAAAAGCTTCTTGAGATAACTTCTGTTATGATTTGACGCTATATAAAAATAAATTGAATTGAATTGAATAACAAGTTCTTTAGGAATATAAACTTTAAGTAGTGCATGTGATGTGAAACACCTCCAGTATGTGCAGATGCAGGTTTTTGATATCTTGATTAAAACCCTTGTAATTAGAAGTTGCTGTGGGTTCCCTGCATATCAGATGGTGTTAAATGGTGTCGCCCCCCCCACGCTGTCTACCTGCAGTAACTCTGACATATGAGCCTGCCACAGATTGAGATGGGTGTGTGGAGCATTCATGCTTTTATGAGTGTCATGATTTCTAATCTTGCTCGACCAATTACATTACCTGACAGCTCAGGGGACTCAAAGGAGCTGTTAAATTAGACTGAAATACCGGATCTCTCTCTGCAAACAGGCTGCTGCTTGTTGTCAGCAGCGGGGTCTCATGCTAGAAGAGTTTCAGTTCTAGATGCTAGAACATGCCGACAGTATGTGTAGTTATTCTTCAAATGGTTTGCATTATTGTTCAGACCTTTTCTTTCAGCATTGAATGTTGGAACGAATAAAGATAATAATAAAGATCAGTCTGTGCAGACAGAAAGAAATGATTAAATAGAAAACAAGTCTACTGACGATGACAGTCTGGACACTCGGGCGTTTTCACATCAGGTACGATTGATCCGTACCGTGCCCGAGTACGATTCCCCTCCCCCCCTCCGATCAGCTTTCACATCAGTGAAGTTGTTCCGTACCCGAGTCCACTACGTCTTCATCCAGGTGTATTAGTTTATGTTGAGATCACACTGATCAATCCAACTGGACTTTGGGGACAAGTGGACTGGGATCCGGGCCCGGGTCCCTGATGTGAAAGCCCCCTCAGTCACTCCCCCTGTCGTTTAGTGTACGGGGACTCGTACCGTCAAGGAGCCTTTAACCAGCGTCGTCAGGATATGACACTCTGACTACAGCACTCTGATTCCAGAGGCGTTGACCTTCACGTCTCATTTGCAGAGCAGAAATCAAAACAATTCCACGAGCTGTTCTCCTTCAGTCGGAACTCAAGAGTTAATCAATACTGAGTCCTCTCCGTGTGACGTGCGTTAGCTGAGGATGTCCTTACTGTGGTGGTTACATGATAAGTGTGATTGCTGTGAGGTACCGTATGGAAGTCATTTTCTCTAATATGTCACTTGGAGTGAAAGGAACAGACGAGTCACTTTGACCCGATTCTATCAGGTAGATGTCACCGGTGAAATATTGATGAGTTTGAAGTTGTGTCACGCTGATAGCTGACGACGTGTTTCCACTCTGACAGACACGGCTTCTCCTGGTGATGAGGAGCGTGTTGTCTTATTCTCTCGTTGTCTTTGCCGTGGAACCCTGCGGTGGCTGATGGGTTTTGAAAACAGTGATTATCATTGACCTGTGCAGGGTAAAACCTTTGTCCTCTACAAACAGCAGCTGGTTGATCATTGTGAAAACACGTGGTACCGCTCTGTGATCATCTGAAGGACCTCGTCCAGCCTGACCGACAGCGGGGCGCGTGGTCCAACAGGAAAACAATGCTAGTTAGTTGATTTAACCTGCAGATCCATTGTTCCTGCATCAGGAGTGGTGAGAAAAGGACTTCAAATAGACTTTTATTCTGCTTCTTTGTGTCGTATACAGGATAATGTTGAAATACATTAACGGTGTCTGCCAAACACCTTCCAGCTGCTTCCAGCAGAACGATGAATCTCACAGAGCAAAGCAAAGCAACGATGAAAAAGTGAACACACTTTCTCTTCTTGTGTAAAATCCCATCAGCCCAATGGGTTCAGCCAGCAGAACTCCATTTCAATAGGAAGGAAACGCATTTCATTCTGTGTTTTGTTGTGTGTAATAATCCGGAGGATTGTGCTCTGCAAGGCTGAGTTACCACAATCCTTAATGGACAAAAAGTGGAGCCAAACACTGTGTGGAAGGTAGCTGTGCCGGATACAAGGCCAATTGGCACCGCCTGAAAAGCAATAAAGAAATTGTAACTGTTATGGCCCCTTTTTTTTCATTTTGATTTTTACCCATGCTCAAATATATCACAGTGCCTGAGAATGTCAGCCTAACCCGGCCAGTAACTCCAATTCAACATTCATCGCAGAGCCGAGAGGCTCCATAAAGATGTTACTTGTGGCGCTGGTAGAAACAAGGTGCGCTCAGAGAGGAATGACTTTCTCAATTGAAAGATGTGATTTGTGTGGCCTGCGAGAGATAAAATAACAAAATAACATCAGGGTTGAGCTGTTGATGTCTGCGTAGAGCGAGAGGAGAGCGAGAGCGTGCTGCCATGCAAAACTCCACCGAGGCTTTCAATGACCATAATATCATCACGGTCATAGAATAAAGCTCTCTTACCTTCTATAGCAAGAAGAAGCTGTCATTATCAGGGATGGCTTTCACTGGAGTCCATAGAGTTACATCATACCAGGCTCATTTAGAATCTATGTATTATGTAAAGATGCTGTTCTGGTGAGCCCTGCCCACTCCGGCTCTGCAGGTGTGTGTGTGTGTGTGTGTGTGTGTGTAGCCTTCAGCCTGAACTTTGTCGTGACTGACTCTCTCTCTCTCTCTCTCTCTTTCTTTTCCCTCTCTTTCTCGATCTGTTATCATCGGTCTAGTTCCCTGCGGAGGGACGTTAACTGACCGCAGAGGGACCATCCTCTCTCCTGGATATCCAGATCCGTACGCCAACTATCTGAACTGTGCCTGGAAAATCTCTGTTCCTGAGGGAGCCGGCATCCAAGTGAGAGGACGCCGATGCAGATCTGAGTA
Organism: Sebastes schlegelii; assembly: GCA_014673565.1. NCBI lineage: Eukaryota > Metazoa > Chordata > Actinopteri > Perciformes > Sebastidae > Sebastes > Sebastes schlegelii. The sequence goes on from CM025846.1 coordinate 17,136,944, forward strand.
GTATCACATGTTTGATAAGAGATTAAGAGATGCCTTCGCGCTGGCGACAGCCGTGGCCGGAGGCATCGTGTTTCTGGGTTGTCCGTCCATCTGTACATCCGTCCGTCCTTCCCATTCTCATTAACATGATATCTCAGGAACACGTTGAGGGGATTTCTTCAAATTTGGCTCAAACGTCCACTTGGACTCGAGGATGAAGAGGATGAAGAGGAGGAAGGTCACCGTGACCTCACAAAACATGTTTTTGGCCATAACTCAAGAATTCATATGCTAATTATGACAATTTCACACAATATCTGAAATGATAAAATGATGATTTTAGACAGACATGGATGGACATCTAGACATTTAGATGAGTTTTCTATCTCTTGTATTAGTGTATATGTCCTGCTCTCTTTAGCGTTGGTATTAAGGTATCTTTGTCTTTCAGATTCAAGTCGTGACCTTCGCCACAGAACATAACTGGGATTCGCTGGATTTTTTCGACGGGGTGGACGGCAACGCTCCGAGGCTCGGCAGCTACTCAGGTAAAACTGATACAACTGAATTTTAGTCGTCAACTCCCTCTTGAATTTCAATCAGATGTCACAGGGCCCCGGCAACAGACAGATGTGGTGATGGAGCTGATGACATTTGGCATGTCCTTTGAGAGTGCTGTCTAAAAACCAGTTAAAGAAGTCAGAGAAGAAAAAAGTGTCCCTCCTCCTCCTCCTCCCAACATCGCCGTCTCTGCATTAGAGATCTTCATACCGGAGCTTTACTAATGTCGTGTTGCCTTCGGGCTCCATGCTCTTACCACATGGTCCCCTACTAGAAACAGAACATCACATCAGTGGAGATGCTGGATCCTGGTATCAGACGGACTGGTGTAGCATAATGACTTCTGCCTCTAGATCAGTTTTATGAGACTAGGTGTCACATCTATCAAGTGGTGGATATCTCATTTTGGTGCTAAACTCTTTACATATTGTAATAGCTCCACAGAACAGCTCTCACTGTGCAGGACGGCGTGCGGTGTGAAAAGGCTAAGGGATTTTAAATGGCTAGCAATCAATTTGATTTGGGGCTGAACTGATGAAGGTGATTATGAATATATGTAAAAGTCTCCGTGCAAATTGGCGAAGACATGGTCCTGGAATAGAGAATAATATGATAGCAGACCTCTCTGTTCCTCACACGGACTGAATATTCTCTAAACTCAGAGTTAGAATTAGAGATCACGCTCGTGTTCACGGGTTTCATTCTGTGTGTCTGACTGAAGGTCTGAAGGAAGCTGAACATGATTTACACCTTCAAATGAGAAGGCATGTGTGATCCATGAATATGAACAGTCACTGTTGTTGGTAAATCACTGATCAGCATTGACTACTGTGTTGCTTTCTTTTTCTGCTTGACCCACAAAGCCTTACATAAATTACAGATTATTCAAAATGCAGCGTGTCTTCTGACCGCCCTTTCTGTTTTGTAGAAATGGTCTCTCTTTCTGTGATTTGTTGTATTATGTGAAGCATTTTTAATTTGTAGCTGCTGATGTACTCACACGGAGGTGGAATGGCTGCTGCTGAAAGCCTCAGTGTTCAGACTCTCGTCACAATTCAGCTCTGGTTGAAATAAAGAATCCAGAGAATGATTTCATTATTATCTGTGCTGCGTATGACTGAAGGTCAATATATGTCGTACATGTCCAGATGTCTTTGGTGGTCTTAAATGTGGGATTTGGGAAGGACATGGTCTTATCTGTCTTCTGTATATTGTTATAATGCAGGTACAACGATTCCTCAGCTGCTGAACAGCACATCCAACAATCTCTACTTGACCTTCCAGTCTGACATCAGCGTATCCGCCGCTGGCTTCCACTTGGAGTACACAGGTATGAGGAGAGACGGCTTGTCCGCCTGCCTGTCACTTTGTCTGTTGTCAGTTGGTTTCTATGTGTCCGTCTGCCACCGGCTTCCAGCTGCTGCACAGAGGTAGAAGGGATGTGAAGGACAGCTGGTCCGGGTGGCACAGTTGGACATAGAAGGTTGGTGAGTGAGTTGGTAAAGTTTCCCTCCGTATCTCTTCACAGTTTCAGCTTCAATATGTGCTTCTGTGGCATCGGAGCATGGTATTCCCTCGTATGGAAGTCCTCCCATCGCTACGAGCTACCAGACCCACATCCTTTTTCATTTAGGGACTAAATTTACTCGTCTCTCGGAGGGCTATTCACTTAGGGGCATATTTGCAAAGGAGCATGCTGAACATTTACCGTGCACTAAAATTAAAGGAGTGTAGCTGGCCCCAGTGGAGCGGCTGATTTACTGAGTCCTCCCATTCAAAAGTAGTGTAAATGAAAATAGAGGTGCTGATCTGCAGGTGATGCATGGAGCTCTTCTGCACAGATTTAATAATACGCTCCTTTGTGACCAATTTCCCCCGCTGTTATTTACATCTCAGGCTCTTTCCCGTCATCTCTCTTAATGTCAGGGTAATTTTCCTTTCTGTTATTCGTCTCTCTAAGGTTAGATGGATTTGAAGTTGGTGCTTTCTCCGTCTCCTCCTCACATCTGTCTTTCTGCTAGCTGGTTACTTACCGCTCACCTACACATAAAAGCAATTCTCTTACTAAAATGTGTGTTTATGGGGCGACCCGTTGTCACTCATTATCAGTAAATCACATGGAGGGCAGTGAAACAGCTCAACCACAGGAGAAGACAGAGTGGAGGAGACATGAAGTCCATAATGTTAAGATAGAACTGGAGGATGTGGATGGCACAAAGGCATGAAAGACAGGCCGTGACGAGGTAACATAACCAGCTCTGAGATCCCGTACACAAGGCAACTAAAGGAAAACACGCTTTGGAGTAAAATCTGTTCCCACAAATGTGATGCAAAACAAAAGAAGCATAAGAAGCTTGCTGTCAGTCATGTCAGTCCGTGAGCATCATCCCACCGCTGAGAACGACTTCACAGTCATGTCTCTCGCAGTCGGCGCTTCGTCTCCACAACACCCTCCTCTTTCCTGGGAGCGCTCCGTAGCCGTGTCTCTCTGTAGGCTGTTTCCTCTCCGCACTAACCCCCCCCCACCACCTACTGCTGAGAGTCACTCCGGTGCCGTGTCTCACAGTCAGCTCTTTCATCTATGTCTGCCTCACACTTTGCCATCACTGCCCTTGTAAAGAGTATTCCCCGGTGCGTTGTGTAAACCCGGCCCCAGTCAAACTCCTTTCTACTCTCCTGTTGTCATTCATGTTTGTTAGCTTGCCTGCCATATGGTTCTCCTGTCTGCCTGTTGGCAAACACTTGTGTGTGTGTGTGTGTGTGTGTGTGTGTGTGTGTGTGTGCTTCTCTGTGGAACGACTCATTAACTATTTCTGTTTTTGTGGTCTGTTTCTGTTTCGTTAGTTTTATTCTAGTCTCATAGCAGAGTTAGAGTTCTGATCTATTTAGTCCTCTGGTTTGTATGTTTCTATCTTATCATCGATGATGTGTTCGGACAGGGAAAGGTTAGCAGTGGTCTTGTGGCAGTGAATGTACAGTAGGTTACAGTTTGCCCATCAAGAAACACTGAAAATCACTCCTCAATACCCAACAAGTTCCTTTTATCTTTGGGCAGAAGTGAAGAGAGAGTCTGTGGGATTATGAACCAGCGTGTGGACGGAGCCAGAGAGCAGCACCCTGCTCTGCCTTCATTACAAAATGTAGATAAATCTATTTATTCAGTTCTTTTTCATCAGATATGGACCTCCTTTATGTGCATGTTGTTGAAAATACAGACTTGAAGCGTAAATGAAAAGCTTGACATGGTGGGTACGCCCTGAGACGCAGACAGCTGCATCTGACCAACTATAAACAGCATCTCCAACTACAGAGCGAGGACTTTCTGTCTGTGTGTGTGTGGGTGTGTCCTTCACATACCCAGAGAAGCGCTCGTCCTCATCCACTTCACACTCGGTGGGTGGATAGCTGGGAGCCCCGTGGAGTGCTTTGTTGAATTTGGTGCAATGTGGACACGCGACTCGTTCAATATTAATAAAGTTTGAATAAAGACTCGACCAGCGCTCTCTGCAGCAGCGTGGGCGGGGGCATGTCGTCTGCAGCGGGCAGACCGCGGTTCATCGACAGCAGTCAGCAGTTACAGCTGAACTCTTTCTCACTTCCCTTGAGGTCAAGCAATCGGCACGCTCCGAACGGCCACGCCGCCCCGAACAGGCACTCGCTACATACAGCCAGATCAAAAGTAAAGCGTGTCTGTTGCGTGAGACATGCGAGTGAAAAGCCCGTCTGATATGCTTGTGTTCTGGACGGGGGGTTAGATTAAATGGTGGTTTGAGTACTACAGCGCTGGTCGTCGGTGGAGGTCGGAGAACTACTGAGTGCACTTTTCTAGTTTCCATCCTGTGGTTGGTTTGAACCAGCGATTTATTTAGTACACACTCCTAAACTTTTTAGCTCCAAATGAACGCTCTGAATGCTCAGAACAGTGGGAAGAAAAGAAGCGAGAGGGATTGGCAGAGACCCAGCCAGTCAACCATCTGTTTTAAAAAGTTTCCTTTGGGTGATTGTTGCAGTCCGTCGAGACCAGTTAGAGAGAATCCTGTACACCAGCCGTCACTACAAACGTCTTAAGAGCCCAGCGTTTAACCAGCTCTCCTAAGGCAGACAGCGGGCTGGAGCTGAAAACAAAACTGGCGTCTTCTCACAGGCAATATGGCGGTTTGCATCCCAAATAAAGTCCCACACGAGGCTTCGGCTGCTTCGGCTGCTTCGGCTGCTTCGGCTGCTTCAGCTGCTTTGGCTGCTGCAGTCTGCGGAGGCCCACATTATTTCCACATCAGCTACACGGAGTGACTGTGACAACGTGATGAATCAATTCTAGACAACTTGGAGAGAAATCCCCTGAATCAGCCCCAGAGATCTGTCAGTACTGTTTTTACTACACATCTCATTTCAGTCACTCCACTCAGAGGACACTATGGCACTGCTTATGGTAATTGATAATCATACATATAATCTTCATCATAAGTTGTTGAACCTGTAAATGATGTTGTGTATCATGGTGGAACCGTGCACACTGATTAAAGATGAGAGCAGAAATCACCTATAACATAGTGAATTACTTGTAATCAGGTTTCCCGTATTGTCTTCTCCAGCAGTGAAGCAGACTGTCGGCTGAGCTGCAGGAAGGTTCTCTGGTATTCAGTGTAGAAACACTCTGCTGTGGTCTTTCTCTCATGTGTTAGTCAGGATGTTCTATGCAGCTCTTAAGCCTCTAATTCCACGCTACTGCAAAGCCACCAGATGAGTCACTTTGAAGTCTCTGTGTTTGTGCTGGCGGCTGTTGTAGTTCTTTAGGTTCTCCGTTAACAGGAGGTCTTTGAGAGCTGTTGGAGATGTAGTTCATGGATGGATGTGTTGAGGTCAAATGCAGATGGACTTTGAAATGAGTTCTTTGTAATGCTATGTGATGGAGGTTACTTGAATACACTGTGTTCTGTAGGGGAGCCTGAATAATGAGGCTGGATTGTTCACTTGTATTATAAAATGGATCCGCTGCCTTTTTACCCTTTTTACCCGTTGATGAGCTCAGAAACCAGAAACCCAGAAACCTCCTCAGACGGCAACCTGGAGAAGGTAAAATCACTGTATATAGATGAAGCACGGTGTACTGGAGGAGAGTCGTGTGATGGACAACAGGAACATGATAGGTACGTGACCTTCAGTATCTCTGAACACACTAAACAGCAGACTGTGAGCTACTGGAGGTATCCCAGCATGCATCCTGCTAATGTAGAGATATCTCTCGCTGCTTTTTAAAGGATGACAGAAGCTGATGTGATCAATAATGATTGAATCCTCCTCTGACTCCTCCTGCAGAGACTGAACTTCCTACCATCAGTGTCTTTATTCTGCTCTCTATTGAAGTTGCTCTGCAGCCTGACAGGATGGGTTTGTGCTCATCTGGTTTCTTATGTTCACATACACTCCACAAGCAACAGTATCTGTGGCCAGTTTCAGGCATTGTGAGGCCTGTGTCAGTTTGATATGGAGTATACATCAAGAGTATTGATTATGTTTGCAGATGAATCTGATCCTGATTTCATGGTGTCAGCTTAAGGGTTCAGATTGCGTCCGACTGATTAGACCGGCTGTTTGACTTTATTTATGAAGGTAGGAGGAAAGCTATTACTTTACTGGTTAATGATGATGATCAGCATACAGAGGAAGATAATGATGATCTGATATCACATTCACATTTCACATTTTAGTAATTGATAGAGAAAATGTTGATCTAGGAATAAAAATTCATAATGTGATCTACTGCGTCCGTTTATCAGCCTCTCCGAGTCTCATTACCTTCACATAGGGAGGATGGATTCATCATTTCCTTTTGCAGAATAAGATAATAAGATGATGATTGATGTGAATAGTCACATTCAAGATTTATGTTGGATTATATACATATATATATATATATATATATATACATGGTGAGTTCCCATGTCAGACAAGGAACAACTCCTCAAAAAGCCTTTTTAACAGGGAAATGGAGGAAACCTCAGGAAGAGCAGCTGAGATGGATCCCACTCCCTGGACAGACACACATCTGGGAGGTTTTTGTTGAAACAGGAACTATGGGCTTCCTCATAACCAACATTTTGTCCAAGTAGCTTTACTGAAATGAAAAGCTCCTTTAGACTGTGCATGACACATCCTGTAGGGTTAAATGCTCTTCCCTTACTGCGCCTGCCTCCACCCACCTGAAGCATCTCTTCCTTATCTTAAACTCTCAGTGTGCCTGTAGTGTTGTGTAGTGGTATGTGCTTTTCTAAACTCTCAGCTTCCAGAGAGACGTCGTCTCCACTCAGTAAATGACTCTCTATTGAGAGTGACCGGCATGTTTTGCTTCTGCATCTGCCGAGTGGCTTTCATTATCCTGGTATATTCCAGTTTATTATTGAATAAATACATTTATGTGAATTGAAAGAAGGAGCAGGTAAAGCTCTCAGCCAGCTTAGCTAGTAACTGGTGAGTCACACACTACTGAGATCTCCTTTAGGTAGAATGAGCGAGGCGTCCTGGGGAAAACATGACGTGTGTTTGATCAGGACGGGACTCCCTCCAGACGCGCTCGTGTACTCACAACAGTGAGTGTCGACCTTCTCACAGCAGGGTGACACCGTCCTCGCCAAAGTGCGTACGGGAACCCATCTGGACCTCAACGGGAAGCGGCGCCGTATGTTAGTGGGCCACCCGCTCTTAACCTCACCAGAGCCTAAAGTTAAGATCTGGCACGCGGACTCTGGCTGCGTAGATCAGACCCTCACTTTGAATGTCTGAAGGCCTACTGACGATCTCTGAGGGTTTCTTTGGTTAACTTGACTTCTCGTCTGTTCTGTGTGTTTCTTTGTTCCTGTATATAATGGAAGCGGTTCTGTATTACATTATTTCACCGATCCTATATTCACTGTCATTCTTTGAAGCACTATTGAAGTAAGAATGCACTGCTGCAGGAAAGCGTTTTATAAAGGGAAGGCTGATTGTTCCCTTCAGTTAAGACACATGATAGTTTAAGGAAAAGTTGAATTCATAGCTCCAGCGTGCCGTGATGTTAAACCTACCTTTATACAGCAAACAGCTTTCATGAACTGCGTCACCACATCCCCTCCAATCAATTTCAAAGTCATTTGACTTTATCAAAGTAATACTTTAAACCCACATATATGACACAACTTGAAAGAATCCACCCACGCCGCTCGTACGGTAGCTCTTCTTCACTTGTTGTATCTGTGAATATCCGTCATATTGATTCTTCGGTTACTGTCTCCTCCCGCCCAAACATCCTCTCCGGCTCTCACTAAATGCTCGGTGGAGTGGCCGCTCCCGCTCTCCAGCGCTCTGAAGAGTTGCCTGTAGATTGTTGGGAGTCTTTTGGGCTGCCGTGTTTCCATCTCTCCTCCCTCCTACCTACCTCCAGTAGCTCGGACTCTTTGAGTGGGCTGCCGTGTGAGTGTTTGTATATTTGTGTGTATGCGTTGTATGTGCCAGGTTCTTTTGGTTGCTGTGTTTGTATATCCTCCTTCCCACTACCTCTCACCCTTCGGCCTGCTTACTAATTATACGTCAAGGAGAGAACTTGTGCATGAATGTAGTGTACAGTTTGTGTGCTTTTCAAACTTATTACAAAGTCCTTTCGTTTCTTCTGTTGTGTATTATTACTGCAGCAGTACAGCAGCCAGTTTAATACAGGATTCCAACAACCTCTTGACGGACGACTTGTGTCAGTTGAAAACTTATAAAATAAGCCTTTTCTTTCTAAAGCTGCTTTTCCCCGAGTCCCGGCGTGTAGAATAGGCATATCAATAAGGAAGTGAGAGGTTTGCTGCTCCGCCTGCAGACGAGATTATTTGATGTATTTGTTTCGTCACCTCTAGGACTGGAATATATCTTCTGTCTGTGAAAGTGACTGTAGCTTAACTGTAGCTCAAACACCTTTATGGCATTAATATGGCCCATAGCTGGGATCACTGCTGCTTTGAAGCCATTAAAACACAATATCAGGCCTCTCGGTACCTGGCAAGCGACGCTGTAATCACTTTGTTCCAACGGAGCTTCGATGCTTCTGTCTCGTAAGACTTCAGGGATTGCTTTGTAATTTCACAGTGATTGCTTCAGATCACAGTCAGGAGGATTTTGCGATTACAGCCACCAGTAGAACGGCTTTGTGACTCGTCCCAGTTTCTAAATGTTATGATGAGTGGAACAAGAATTCAACTCAATTATTATGCAATTACAAGCCCATTAAAATGAGGCGCGGTGTAATTACATGTTTTAATTAAATTATGCCCTTTCCTCTATAGGTATCGGAGGATGTAAATGTTTCCATTCATCATACGGCAGATGTTCAACCATGAAACCATATCATATTGTGCAGAAGAATGATTGCTGTCCACACTTGTGTGTTGTGACTCTGTCCCAAGCAATAGGTTTGGATTCGTGTCCAGAGCCGCTGCCTCCCAGTAACGGCCAGAAGGTGGGCGAGCGCTACACCGTGGGAGACATGGTGTCCTTCCTGTGCGATCAAGGCTTCTCCTTACAGGTAGGTGAGAGCGCACAGTGCTGCTGAAGCAGATATCCAGCTCTTGTATGGTTAGGAGAAGTGAATCATATCTACCTGCCTGGAGGGACAATTTCAAGGGAATACCCCGAAAGGATGAGTCTGAGTCTGTCACCGCAGTGTTACTAAGCACCTTTTCTATGACATTCATGTGTGTGTGTGTGTGTTTGTGTGTGTGTGTGTGTGTGTGTGTGTGTGTGTGTGTGTGTGTGTGTGTGTGCGTGTGTGCGTGTGTGTGTGTGTGTGTGTGCGTGCAGAAGAGTACGTGCAGGATAGAAATGTGTGAATGCACACCAGTGGGGTAACCGTCCATGTATATAAGCTTGCATCTTTATTGTGTGTACTTTACTTTTGTGTTCCTCTGCATGGACGTGTGTGTGTGTGTGTGTGTGTGTGTGTGTGTGTGTCTGGTACAAAGCATCTTTGACTTCCTCCAGTCCTCCACTAGTTGATCCTGTAGCCGTGGCGTTCTGAGCTGTAGAACCCTCCAACGCCACGGGCGATGGATTATGTTAACAGTCGTCTCAGTAATCCCGGGTTCTCTTCCCGTCCTCTCTGGACCAACCAGCAACTTCTTACACACATCTGCAGGCTGAGTGTCTGAACACCAGAAACAGACCGGAGGCCGTCGGAGAAACAAAAACACAAGTCTGGCTGAGTTCAGGTGGATGTGTGTGTGCGTGTGTGTGTGTGTGTGTGTGTGTGTGTGTGTGTGTGTGTGCGTGCGCGCTTTGGTAGATGTCTGTTTTCAGTTTGGACGTTAGTGTACCAGACGGCTGAAGGATGTTCTTGTATGAACTAGGGATGTTCATAATTAACCGTTAACCCACATTCAGCATTTTAACCCATTAACGCTATCGGTTAAAACGGTTAAAAGAAATGTTAATAATGAACTCAAAAGCTGGTCCACCTTAACAGCCCACCTTAAGAGGCACAGCCGGAGTTGCAGGATACAGGAAGTCGGCTCCGGTCTCTCCGGCTCTCTTGAGCGGAGCGGAGGAGTTGTAGTTTCATAGCATTTATTCACCGACAGATAAACTACACACACTGCTACACCTACGATCACAGCTAGAACACCACCAACAACCTCACACACACACACACACACACACACACACACTAACTCACTAAAGTTACACAGACTACGTGTGGCGGCGGCGGCGAGCATGAAGCCGCCGGTAATGCTAGAGCTGCTAACGTAGCACAAACACACACACTGTTTGTTGGACACTCACTAAAGTTCTGCCGGGCAGACACACAGCTGACAACCTGCTAAACTAAACTAAATGTGCGCTGGAGACTTTTACTGCGAAAGTGGCTGCATGTCCGCGACACTACACGCAGCATCGTAGCTGCTAAGTTAACGCTCCCGGACGCTGAACTGGAGACAGTGAACGCAGCATCGTAGCTGCTAAGTTAACGCTCCCGGACACTGAACTGGAGACAGTGAACGCAGCATCGGAGCTGCTAAGTTAACGCTCCCGGACGGTGAACTGGAGACAGTGAACGCAGCATCGTAGCTGCTAAGTTAACGCTCCCGGACGGTGAACTGGAGACAGTGAACGCAGCATCGTAGCTGCTAAGTTAACGCTCCCGGACGCTGAACTGGAGACAGTGAACGCAGCATCGGAGCTGCTAAGTTAACGCTCCCGGACGGTGAACTGGAGACAGTGAACGCAGCATCGGAGCTGCTAAGTTAACGCTCCCGGACGGTGAACTGGAGACAGTGAACGCAGCATCGGAGCTGCTAACCCTCGGTTATCGGTTAATAATGGGTTAACGAGGGTGGGTTATCGGTTAATAATGGGTTAACGAGGGTGGGTTATCGGTTAATAATGGGTTAACGAGGGTGGGTTATCGGTTAATAATGGGTTAACGAGGGTGGGTTATCGGTTAATGAGCATCCCCAGTATGAATGTTTTTAGGAGCATGTTGGCTGCAGTAAACTTCCAGACTGCACTAGATGTTTTCAGGATTAAAACAGCAACAGTGCTCTGAATGTTTTACTGATGATGAACCTGTAATATTCTCCATCACTGGAATCTAATTGTTGTCTCTAACAGAACAGTCCGTCTCCTCCGGTCCTCTCAGCCTGTCTCTCTGTAGTCAGACCCCAGGTGGTCCTCCTGCTGCCCAACTAGCAGCACCAGCTCCTCTGCTACTCTTAATACCATCAAATATTAACACACTAGACCTTGAGAAGAGGATTTTGAGAAATCCCAAACTCTGACTGTTAACCAATTCCAAAGCTCGTGGGGACGGAGATCAGAACTGCTGTCTGTCTGATGTCTGGGTGTTTTTCTGGCTGTGTATTTTGGAGGAGGTGAATGTAATGTTTCTGTTTGTTTTCCTGAACAGGGTAATGCATATATTACCTGCATGCCTGGCCCCGTCAGAAGGTGGAATTACCCCGTACCGCTGTGTTTGGGTAATGTATTATTTTACACAGCGTACAGCTTTTCAATGAGGTGACATCGCCGATGACAACGCCATATCTGTCTCATCAAATACAGATTCAGTGTCTTTTCTTTTGTCTTTTGCCCTTCTCCTTTTCTCATTCCTGGTTTATCTTCTTTATTCCTCCCATAGCAGCATCACTTTACTGAAACACAGACACACAATAGATCAATGCCCTCACAGAGGACTGGTTATTGTATTAGGGAAAGCAACTGTTTCATGGTGAGACCAGGGGAGGGGATGATGGAGGGGATGATGGGGTGATGATGGGGTGTGGGGGGAAGGAGGAGTGGGGATTATGAATTTTCATGCTTTCCCCTTCAGTTGAGAATCAATAAGGCTTTGCTCCATCTCAGAGTGTTGTTTGATTCCTGATACCTCTGATGAGTCTCTACTCCCCCCCGACACTTCCTCCAAACTTGATTGTCACAGTGACAGATTCCAGAGATTACTAAGGAACGCTCCACTTTCTCTTTTGACACCTCACTATTCTGTTGCCCCCAATTACACACACACACACACACACACACACACACACACACACGTTAGTAGGGATGCACTGTTACCCGACACCAAAACCAGTATCGGGTATCAGGTCCGATACTGGTTTTTCGGGTCCTATTGCACGCGCTCATGCTCCACCTCCACGACGGTCCGGTGGTGCAGCCGACCCCGCGGGGCCGGGATCCCACCTCAGTCGGCGCCCGCCAGCCCTCACTTTCATTGCTCCACGGGGTTTTGCTTGCACCCTCTGACTCGCGCGTGCACCTTCGCCTGCCGTGTGTCGCTCACACCCTCCAGCTGGCTGTTAACGAGGGTCTTTAGGCTCAGAGAAGTACTCGTATCGGTACTCGGTATCGGAGAGTACCCAGATGTAAGTACGTGTCCTCGGTCTGGTGTCGGTGCATCCCTACACATTAGTGCCCACACTCCGTCTCACATGAACAGCACGCTGCTCGCTGCTCGCTGCTCTCTCCATGTAAATGTTGGTTCCCAGTGGTTTCCACGGTTCACTGCAGACATAAATCCCAGCTTTACTGTTGACAGGCCTTTTTTGTTGGACGCGTGTGTTCGCTCGTTAGCTCGTTAGCTCGACTCGGCGCTCGTTTACAGAACATACGCTCACCCCTGACACCCCGACACCCCGACACTCCGGGATCTGTGTTCACTTTGCTGCTGATAAACTCACATCAAAGTGGTTTCATGCCCCGACGCAGAACACAGTAACATCCTCCTGAGTGCCTCTCCTCTCATCGGCTCTCTCATTTCATACACAGACAGGTCAAACAGCACAATTAAATCCCAGGATAGTTTCCTCCTCGTTGTGGCCTTGGTTGATAGTCTCCAAAGAAATGGCACCACTAACCCCCTCCCCTTCTCCCAGTGTAGAGTTTACATTGATACCTCTGGTGTCTGTAATTGCATTACACTGGGGTGTTTATGTAAGACTAGGGTATGTGCCACAGGAGAGGGGGGATGAGCGTAACCTTCACAGCGAGCTGAAGTGTTCTCTAATGCACAGTCAAAGAAGAGAGGTGGGGGGGGTGAAGTAATCACCACCACCGCTGAGGAGAAGCTGTGCTGCTGCTGTATTGACTCCCTCATTTAATTTAAAGCTCCACCAAACAAGAGTCTGTTATCTTTCCATGGATGCCCTTATGGAGCAGAATGCACACAGTCAATGCACATAGAACACACACGCTTCTGAGCACATGTGGAAAACACAGCACTGCTCCTCTTCCTCCTGTTTCGTGCACGTACACACCAGTGATGCATGTACTTTGCCCCCCCCCCTCACCCCAGTCATTGTTTTGCTTTGTTTTCCCGTGGAGGCGTTGTGTGGAGAAGTGACATGTTCTTTCTCCTTGGTTGGTCCTCCTCAGCTCAGTGTGGCGGCTCTATGACAGACTTCAGCGGCGTCATCCTCAGCCCGGGCTTTCCAGGGAATTACCAGAGCAGCCTGGACTGCAGCTGGAGAGTTCAACTCCCTATTGGCTTCGGTCTGTCATCCCTCTGTCTCTCCTTCCTTCCTCTCCTTTTCTACACTCTCTTTCTCATTTGTCTTCTCCTCTCAACTTCTTATTGTGTTAAAAGAAGAAGCTGCTAGTGTTATGCTGCTTAACATTAAATGTGAAGTAACCTGCTCCTACTGTATTTGAAGAGAACATCTCTTTGACTGTATTCATGCATTCTTGCGTCTGTCTCCTGTCTCCAACCCTTTTCTTTCTGCTTTTTAGGGATCCATCTGCAGTTTCTGAACTTCTCCACGGAGCCCGTTCATGACTATCTGGAGGTGCGCAGCGGGAACCTGGAGACGGGAACGGTGATTGATCGGTCCAGTGGCCCCGCAGGTGCCCAACTCTCTCTTCAGCACCACCCACGAGACCACTCTCTTCTTCCACAGCGACTACTCCCAGAACAAGCCCGGCTTCCACATCGTCTACCAGGGTGAGGAGCGAACATTAGTCCTCGTGGTGAACTTAAATCGGGGGTGTTATCATAGCAGGAGCTGAAAAAGTGGAGGGAGATTGAAGAGTTTGCTAATATAGCTCTTAAAAGAGCATCAGTCAGGTTGGATGGAGACCAGGGACGAAGATTAGTCCTGCAAGGAACACGCTTTCACTAAGGTTGTAAGATTACGAAAGGTTAAAGAATAAAGGAACAGAAATCAATGCTGACCTCCGCTGAGACATTCAGCAGCACATCTCCTTGAATGGTAATGGTGTCGGCTGTGTCTGTCTGTGAGGGATTTCATGTAGAAAAGAAGAATTAGTATTAGACTATCAATATGACGATATCCTGATCGGACCGACTCTGCGACGCCTCGCTGACTCACATCTCAGTCTTCTGGACAAAACCTTGCTTTTTCAAAATGTTAACTAAAAATGAGCAGATGAACATTTTGAGGCTTCAGACACCACAGGAAGGAAGGATGTGTTCAATAAAAGAGCATATCATAATATCAGATATCAGGTGAGTTTACCTGTGATGCCAGATTAACTCCTCCTAACAGCAGTGGTGTAAGACAATATGGAAAATACTGAGTATCACTATATTATGTTTTGTGATACTGTATTCTCAAAAACTATTGATTTTTAATTATATATATATATAATATGCACCCTCTGTGTGTGTGTGTGTCCTCTCAAAGGAGTGCCATGCTGTTGGATGTTACAGGTTCTGTGATAAATGCAGATCTCATGTTTTATGCTTGTGGTGGTGAGATCTTTATACAACAGTTTTGTTAAAATTAGATTTAAAAAATATCAATCTATGTCCATACATTGAATCCTAACCCCTGCATCATTCTTTCAATACACAGTCCTACTTAACAGCCCACTGGCCCGGCTGTTTCCTTCTCTTTCATCCTAGATATGATGTAGTGTTATAGTGGTAGTGTTTTATTACCTGTTTAATAACCACCTCTACCGTGTGTGGGTTTGTTTTATCCCCCCAGCATATGAGCTACAGAGGTGCCCCGACCCACGACCTTTCCGTAACGGCATCGTGATCAGTCAGGACTACAGTGTGGGGATGACCATTTCCTTCGAGTGCCTCTCGGGTTACACTCTGCTCGGAGAGCCGTCTCTGACGTGTCTGCACGGAGTCAGCAGAAACTGGAATCACCCCATCCCTCGCTGCGAAGGTGACCGACCGGTGCCTCTCATAAACGCAGCAGCTGTTCTCTAGCCAGCGGTGGTTATGATGCAGCATATTTACACTATCAACACATGATATGAAATGCCTTTTATTTGATATTTGTCTGTCAGTTTTCCCAACTTAGTGGGTAAATATTGAAATAAGTCATGCATGCTGTTGTCTGAGAAGCTGAGGATAGACGGAGACGCCATTATCCACTAAAAACAAGGTCTTTGAAGTTCTTTTGAATAGAAGAATGTAGTTCTCCAGTCTGCTTGCACTAGTCCTGTCCTTTATTCCAGCACATTAAAGCATCTGACTCCCTTTTACCACCAATGTAGCACCATTTTACTGGACTATAAAGTGACACAGACAGTATAATGATGTATGTCTTTATTACTGAGCTGATTACGCCTGTCTCTGTTGTAAACCTCAAGGAGACTCCTCAGATGGAGCTCAGGTATGATAAATGATGGCGTTCCTCTCTTTCAGTTAAGCGAGGCAGTAACGTACGTTTCCTGTTCACAACAGAGTTCTTTATTTAGTCTGAGAAAGTGGTAAATAGTATTGCTTTGCTCTGTGGACAGCGTATTATGCCTGTCTGAGTTTACAGTCCTGTTTGGATCCCGAGGGCAGCGCTTTGGCTTTGACTCCCACTTCAAAGTCACATTTGAACACATTCCCTCTGAAGGGGTATGACGGGGGACTTTTAGTATCTCAACTACTCAGTGTCATCAAGTTCACGGCTCCCAGCAGCCATCCCCTGCAGTAGAACCTAACAGGTGCTTTCTCCCCTCTGTATCTCAGTGATAACCCAATAACACACAGTTATGGTTGCTTTCATCAACAGTTAAGTGGCGATACAGTCAGAAGAGCTTGAGGTGAATCAAACACTGGCTTTCTATTTATATCCAATCTCTCTGATTCCCCCCACGCCCCCCTCCTCCAGCTCTCTGTGGTGGGAACGTAACATCCATGAACGGCACGATCTACTCTCCCGGACACCCAGCCGAGTACCCTCACTTCCAGGACTGCATGTGGACGGTGAGAGTCCCTCCTGGGTACGGCATCAACATCAGCTTCTCTGTGATCAACACAGAGCCCATCTACGACTACATCACTGTGTGGTAAGTTCTCATTTCTCCTCCCAGTATGATATTATTCATCTATCATCAGCTTTATGGCACACATCAAACACACACAGCTCTCTGTATAAAGAGCTGCATGCTGAGTTCTATTGACAGACACTGGGAGGAAGTCTTTCTCAATTAACAGCCATGTTTGTTTAGAAGCTTTAGAAACCAGTGACACTGATTTCTACAAACAATACAAAGACACAAAATAACCACAAAATATAGCCTCGTTAAAGTTCTCATTAAGAGTGTAACCATATACAGAGCATTGCTTATAGAGCTCCTGAAGGTTTAACGACTGAAGCTGGATTCTTTTACTCAAGGTCAAACTGGAGACTAATAAGATTCTGTACTGGGGCGAGTATTTCTGACTCGCTGCAAAAGCAAATTCAAAAGTTGCACATAATTCCGAGTAGGGATGCTAATTTAGAATTTTTTTAGAGACTAGCGCGGCTCATGCTGCGGTGCACCAGCTGCAGCGTATGAGCACAACAGACAGCTGAGCGTTAACTTAGCAGCTACGATGTAGTGTCGCGGACATGCAGCCACTTTCCCAGTGAAAGTTAGTTTAGCAGGTTGTCAGCTGTGTGTCTGCCCAGCGGAACGATAGCGAGTGTCCAACAGACAGTGTGTGCGTTTGTGCTGCGTTAGTATCTCTAGCTCTGCTGGTAGCTTCGTGCTCGCCCTAGTCAGACGCTCTGTCAGCGCAGTGAAACTTCAGCTAGTGTCCGACAGACCGTGTGTGTGTTGTCGGTGGCGTTCTAGCTGTGTGCGAGCTCCAGACGGGAGCCGACTTCTTGTATCTGTAACGCCGGCTCAGACTCTCTTAAGGTGGACTCTTAAGGTGGACCAGCTTTTCCCCTTCATGTGAGGAGTGTTTCTCAGCTTTAGAGTTAATCATTAACGTTTCTTTTAACCGTTTTAACCGACAGTGTTAATCTGTTAAAATGCTTAATGTGGGTTAACGGTTAAACGGTTAGTTATTAACATCCCTACACCGTTCAGAGCATTTTTATTATTGTAGCAGACAACTATTGTCAATGTAAAGACGTAGCGGAGTCATGGCCATGTTGAGAGGCGTGAAGAGGCAATCCCTCCATCATGGATGTGTTCTGAAAGGGATTCAGCCACTTGAAGGCCAGTTGGACACGTTTTGCTCACAGCGTTTGATGTGACGGCCGTATTAGACGAGTCAACACAGACATCCAAATACGTCCACCTTTGTCTGGAAATCTGTGGATTAGTTTTTCCTTCCCTGACAGCGTCTCTCTCCGTCGGCCCCGTGCTAAAACACAATAGATCGTGGTACGTGATGAAATCAGAGAAAGTCCAGTAAAGTGTGAGTCACTGTCTCTCTTCCCCAGCGAGGGTTACGTAAAAAGAAACACAAACTAACTGTGTAGAAGCATGAACTCCTCAGCTCCGAGTTCCTGAGGATGTTTGTTAGTATGTAGAACTTTAACTGTTATCAGATAATTGTACAGCAGTAAAGTACTTTCTACTAGCTGCCTGTTATCAGTCCAGCAGCTGTCTCTCCTTCTCCTTCTGCCTTCCTTTAGCCTGTCTGTAGTGTAGTGAGCCTCAGGCGGTCATGGAGCCGTCCTCATGGGTGATAGAGGAGGGAAATGCCTCGCAGCATACAGTATGGGAGGAGGGAGCTACTGGCACTACTGTTTTCAAATGAAAAAGCGCATAAACAATCTGTTCCCTGATGGTAACATTTCATTTTCCTGCCTGACTGCCGTCTCCCATTCTGCTGATCACTCTGAAATGAAACTGCAATAAGACTTTTTTTAAAAGAAATATAGGTACACACACATCCAGGAAAGCATTTAGCGTCCATCACTCACTTGAATAGGCCTGCAGCTCCCCGAAAGTACCCGTAATGAAATACTTTTCTCTTGTACAGAAATGCCATTTCTATATATACATAATAGAAAAGCACCGTCTCCTCACATGAATCCTTCGTTTCATCCTCAGAGGGAAGCAGCACATGCTCCAGCACATCCATCTTATTTACGCTGCTTATTCCAGAATACAGATCATGGCCACATATATAATATATAAATATATATAATTACATATAAGTAAGTCCCCCCCCCTCCTCGCTCTCATTAGCAGAGGTGCTTCTGTGTTCTGTGCTGTCAGCAGCTAATGCCTCATAAATGGCTTCACTGCAAATGACAAGTTCTATTATCAGCCCACAGCCATCCACCCATCTATCCACTGTGGGGGGGGATATGGAGGAATGCTCACGGTAAATTAGGTTTTACATTGCAGTAGGGAGACATGTCATGATATCCTATATTACCTGGAAAAAATCCATTTCTATGTTCGGTATAAAGACCAGGTGGGAATGTCAAACCAAAGGTACATCATCACAGAGATGCACAAATCCTATAAATCCAATAATGCCATAACGTAGTCCCGCTCATGCAGCTCTCCGTCTATCTGTCCATCCTTCCAGCTCCACCTGGGGATCCTGAGCTCCACCCAGCTCAGCTAGATATATAACCTTTGTTCTGGGTCTGCCGCCCCCCCGGGGGGTCTCCTCCCAGTCGGACGTGCCTGATGGAGCTCCACAGGGAGGAGGCCTGGAGGCGTCCTCATTAGATGTGTGAACTACCTCAACAGGAGGAGCAGTAGAGCAGCAGGTCTTCTCCCAGCTCCTCCCAAACATCCAGCTCCTCTCTCCATGACCCCCGCCTGGCACAGGCAGCTCATTCCAGCTCTTTGTATCCGTATGGAGACCTTCCCCTTCAAGCTCAGCTCAGTTTCAGTACTATTGTCTATTTCACACTACATTGTACCCTCATTGGGAAACAAGGCCCGTAGATACTCCAACTCTTTCACTTGGGGCCGCAATCCCAACTGCCAGAGATGGATGCTGTCCAGGAGATGCGTCAGACGCGACAGGCTGACAACATTCAGGCCTTCAGCATCTCAGGGTGAATCTCATCCACCACTGGCTCCATGCCAGGAGTTCTCTCAGTGAGTGTTACTGCCCAGTCTCTCATGCTTCTATCTGCTCTGTAATGTAGAGGTGCCTTAAGGAGTTGGTAGACTTGTTTCCATCACTCCAAACACATATTACTATTGTCACGTCTTTGCCACATGTTGATTGTGTAGAAGTAATCCCTTTTTAACTATACTGGAAAAACAAAGTTCGGAAACTTGTGTTTGGTGTATTATTTCTCTGTTGTTCCAATGCTAATGGTCATTGTATTCTACATGGTTGTAAAGCCTGTTTATTTACCTTCACAATGATGTCACACTTGTATGTCTCATGCATTTGTGGGATGAGCAGCACAGCTGATGATGTGGGGAGTGCCCAAGAAAAATTTGCCAAAATGCTCCGTCAATGGTAAACAGTGTATTCTCCTGTTGGTGTTGACTCTTGTTTGGAGTTGTTTGGTGGATTGGATGATTGAACTCTCTATCAGTAACAAGGGACAACAAGACATATTGGCAATTTTACACTTTATTCATTGAATCCACCGTCAGGAGCCTCAGTAGCGGTGGAAGATCCATACGCAGCCACAACAGCCTGGCACCTCCTCCTCATGCTGGTCACCAACCTGGTCACACGTTGCTGTGGGATGGCGTTCCATTCCTCAACCAGGATTGGTTGCAGGTCAGCCAGCGTGGTTGTGTTGGTCACTCTAACACGTACAGCACGCCCAAGCGGATCCTACATGTTGAGTTGGGTTGAGGTGTGGACTCTTGGAAGCCGGTCCATTCTCTCTGCTCCCACATTGTGGAGGTAGTCTGTGATAACCCTGGCTCTGTGGGGGGGCGTTGTTTCTTGGAGGATGAAGTTAGGTCCCAGATTGTGGAGATATGGGATCACCACTGGCTGCAGAATCTCATCCCGATATCTCCCTGCATTGAGATGGCCTTCAATGATGACAAGCCTTGTTTTACCAGTGAGGGAGATGCCCCCCCCCACACCATGACACTGCCCCCACCAGAAGCTGTTACTCCATCGGTTCAACAATCAGCAGAGCGTTCTCCACGTCGTCTCCATACTTTGACCTGCCATCCAACTTTAACAGACCGAACCTGGACTCATCACTGAACATGACATTCCCCCACATGTTCAGGTTCCATTGTCTGTGTTGGAGACACCAGCGCCAACGGGCCTGACGGTGAAGGGCAGTCATTGCAGGCTTCCTGGTAGCCTTATGAGAATACACTGTTTACCATCGGCAGAGCATTTTGGAACATTGTTCTTGGGCGCTCCCCACATCATCAGCTGTGCTGCTCATCCCACAAATGCATGATCCTTACAAGTGTGACATCATTGCGAAGGTCAATAAACAGGATTTCCAACGATGTAAAATACAATGACCATTAGCATTGTAACAACAGAGAAATAATCCACCAAACACAAGTTAACAACTTTGTTTTTCCAGTTTATATACAAATGTGATAAACAATGATAAAGTATTAATGCTATAACCCTGTGTTTATTACTGAAACAGCATACAATCATAGTGCTGCTGTATTTTCATTAGAGCCCCAGTGCTGTAACTCACAGCTCTAAGTGATGTAATGCAAACGAACTCCAGATCACCTCTCAGCTGCGTGGACAAGGCTGCCACTGAAGAGCCCAGAACAGGGATCTGTCTCTGACATAATGGATGTCGGGGAGGCAGCTAGAGCAGATGTATGGTAGATGCTGACAGAGACCAGTAGAAGTGGAGGATACTAAGATATATGATGGCGGAGAGGTGGGATGAGTTCTTTGATCTAGTATAGAGTGTTGTGATGTGGAGCTCGTGAACAGTCGGGTCCGGAACGGCTCGGGTTGGGTTGTGTTTTTGTCTGCTGATATTGAAACACAATAAAACTCTGCTTCTTGCACCATACTTGTACAGCATCAAGAGATTCATCTGAGCAACCTGTTGACTTTCTGACACCGTTAAAATGGAACATTGAAGAACATTGAACTGAGATCTCAGCCATTCCAGGCCCAAGGCTTGAGATATCCAGATTCAACAATTGCTCTGTGACATTGAGTGTAAATGAAGTTAGATGTTTGAGTGTGAGCAGCAGGTTGTTACTGGTGTTTCTTCATGAATCATACATCCTCCCTTCTCTCCTTCTCTCTCTCTGTATCAGGGATGGACCGGACCAGGCCTCTCCTCAGATCGGTCAGTTCAGTGGTAACTCGGTCCAGGAGGGCGTGTCCACCACCGCCAATCAGATCCTCATCAAGTTCCACAGCGACTTCAGCACTAGCGGCTTCTTTGTGCTGCGTTATTACGGTAACCTCCCCTCTGATCCCAGCTCTGATAACCCCTCTATTCATCTGATCTTACCTTCTCCTCATCGCTGGGACGCTGCTGGAGGAATGAAGATCACAGTATAACGCCTCTATACTGGAACGCCTTTAATTCTCCTCTTCTCTGACTCATTATTCGGCCCTTTCTCATTTAGCTCCGTGGTATTGCTTCCAGTTGTGTTTAGTGGTAAATGATGAATGTTAAAACGCCTCTCTGAAAAGAAGCTGATTAATAATAAAACGTCCCGTCTAAAGCTGAATTAGTGATCGCTGTCTGATGATCATCAACAGAGAGAGGTGGAGATTTATCATCTAATCAAGTTTCAGCATGGGCGAGTAAAGACGTATACTCTCTCTCTCTCTCTCCCTCTCTCTCTCCATCAGCGTACCAGCTGAGAACCTGTCAGCCCCCCCCTCCTGTCGCCAACGCCACCGTCCTAACCGATGATGACGAGTTTGAAATAGGTTTGTCTTATTTTATTTTCTTGTTTATGAGCAGAGACGCTGGTGACGAGGCGTAATCACATGAATTTGCAGCAGACGTTTGGTAATTTGGTTGGTCAGCCCTGGACAGAGATAAAAATAGGAATAGACATGTCAAATGTTTTTAGTAAATAATGAATTAGTTAATTCTCCTGTAAGTTGAATCCTTCATTTGTTCATCTGGATGTTTATATCTCTGCTGTTAGTCTCTTGTTCTTTGTGAATGTATTAATCCATGTTTCCATCCAGCTTTGTCTGTAGTACATCATCATTCATTTGGACATGTTTCTAATGTGTATATATATATATATATATATACACATATATATATGTGAAGCATATATACATATAAATATGTATATATATATATATACATATTTATATGTATATATATATATACACAGTAATACTGCCACTGGACAGATGTTCTTTCAACCTTCACTATCTCATTCTACCTGCTATGTGCTCTCTGTGTTTTTCTTTCTTTCTTGCCCTTTGTTCTTCCTTCTTATATTTCTTTATATTCCTGTTTGAGTTGTTCCATCCGTACTGCCTTCAATTAAATATTAGTTTGAGTGAAGGCTAATTAGCTCTTTATATAAGCTGTTTGTATTTTCAGTGTTCAGAAGTGAGTCAGAATTAGAAATCGTATGGCTAGTGGCTGCCTTACTTACTGGTGTGTGTGTGTGTGTGTGTGTGTGCGTGTGCGTGTGTGTGTGTGTGTGTGTGTGTGTGTAGTTTTGCGGCTATAATGTAATGAAGTGCCGTCAGTACTCCAGTTAGCTGAGGGGACGTCAATCTTCATTAGAAAATGTGTTGTTGATTACTGTTTCAAGTGCTGCTACTGAGGAGGCTTCTACTAACAGCTCTGTGGGGATGTGTGTGTGTGTGTGTGTGTGTGTGATTGCGGGTGTAAATGACCTCACAGGGGACATCATCCGGTACTCGTGCCTGCCAGGCTTCACCTTGGTGGGCAGTGAGATTCTGACCTGTCGACTGGGAGAGCGGCTGCAGATGGATGGACCCCCACCCGTCTGTCAAGGTTGGTGTATTCGATATGTGTGAGTCTATGTTTTCATGTTCTTTGTGTGGCTTTATGAGTGTTGTGTGTTCCTGTGCGCAGGTATTCCTCTCAAGGTGTGTTCAAACGCTTGTGTGTACACATGCACCCTCATTTATGTGTATGCTTATTAGGAATGGGTCATGATTTTAGATTTTTCAAATAGTCGTTAATTATAAAAAATCAAATAGTTTATGCGACTATTAGTCCCACCTTAAAACATATATATTTCCCTTGTATTAACTGTTGCAGGCGCTGCCTGGTAGTAACGCTACTACCCTAACCCAGGCCGCCGTGCCACCCTTGGTTTAAGGTTTGTAGTTTCAGCAGGTAGATCAGCTGTTCCAGCAGCAGAAACAAAATAAAACTCACCAAAACCGTCTTGGTTTGTCTTTCCTCTGGCCTCCTCCACTGTTCCAACAATATGGTTGAAAACAACTCTTAATCCCCAGCGTTGGATGGGACAATGTGCTCACGCTACATGTCGCGGGGGGGATTATTCGAATAATAATCAAATAATCCCCAGTGATTTTGGAATAGTATTTTTGCTTGGAATGCACATCCCTAAAGCGTGTCCATGGTCAGTTCTGTGTGCCTGATGCCTGGTGTCAGTCAGCAGCAGCCACTGTTGATGCATCATTTAACAGGCTGCCAGCAGGGCCCCTTCCAGCAGGGCCCCTTCCAGCAGGGCCCCTTCCAGTCGGCTCCTGGTGGCAAACAGCACCTGTATTCTAATTGTCCAGACTCTCAGAGTCTGAATACTACTGACCTGAGATCACAGACCTGTGCTCCCCTATAGAAGCAGCTCTTGACTGTGGAGAATCAGCGTGAGACAGACGACAGATCAGCAGTTCTCGTGGACGATGTCAGAAGGTAGACGGAGGCCGGGCCGTGGCTGTTGTTCTCATAGAAAACGGGATGTTATATGTTAGCCCTTAATCCCTGCTCAGATGGCCCCGTGGGTTTGATTGATGTAAACTGTCTTCCTCGCCGCGTTTTTTCAGAAGATGTATTTTCAAAGAAGAAGCAAAGGAAGAGAACTGTCTGTGTTGTCTGCATCACAGATTTTGTTTAGACCAAAAAAACAAATGCCATCAGCCTGCCTGTCGTGCCAATACATCTCTGCTGCAGACAACAGAGCGCTCTGAAACCTCCTATTCCCCGTGGATAGGCATCTTTTGAAGGGCCCTTTAGTCCTTTGTCTAGTCTGGAGTTGATGAGCATTTCTGTCTGTTTATATCTAGAAACTATGAGTAATCGCATTGGACTGGTGATCAAGCCATGACAGATCCTCCGCAGCCTGAGCCTGCATCCATAAAGCATCTCAGAATAGGACTAGCCATTTGGAACCTATTTGCTCATCCCTGGCTGTTATTATTTGATGTCTGACTTGATATCTTGGTTCTTACCCCGTAGCGGTTTTGCGGCTGACATTGTTTTGCTCTTACAAGTAAGAATTTGGCTGATTTAATTTTAAAGTGCCACAAGCAAAGCAACAAATAGAGCGTTCCCACGTGTCCCCGTAAACCTGGAGAACACCGGATCAGCTTTCCAGTCATTGAAAACACGGAAAAGAAAAGTAAAGAAGATATAAGTAAAGTGTCCTGGACATACCTGCCGTCTGCGTAACGTTCAGGATCATATCAACGTTCAAATGGTAATTAATGGTTCAGAATATTGTGAAGAGGCTGCTCTCGGTTATGTTGAGGAAACGCTGTGGACACACTCCAGAGTCATGTCACATGGAAGCACATGCTGGATGACATCACATCTTGTTGCTTTGTTCACAACTTGTTTTAATGAGTTGGTTGACTGATGTTAAATTGGTGAGCAGTAGGGATGCTAATTTAGAAAAATGTTCTTAACCGATAACCGACCCTCGTTAACCCATTATTAACCGTTAACCCACAAGATTAGTCCCTCCGCACACGTAGTCTGTGTAACTTTAGTGAGTTTCCATCAGACCGTGTGTGTGTGTGTGTGTGTGTGTGTGTGTGTGTGTGTGTGTGTGTGTGAGGTTGTTGGTGGTGTTCTAGCTGTGATCGTAGGTGTAGCAGTGTGTGTAGTTTATCTGTTGGTGAATAAATGCTATGAAACTACAACTCCTCCGCTCCGCTCAAGAGAGCCGGAGAGACCGGAGCCGACTTCCTGTATCCTGCAACTCCGGCTGTGCCTCTTAAGGTGGGCTGTTAAGGTGGACCAGCTTTTCTCCTTAAAGAGCTGAGCCGCTCAGCTTTTGAGTTCATTATTAACATTTCCTTTAACCGTTTTAACCGATAGCGTTAATGGGTTAAAATGCTGAATGTGGGTTAACGGTTAAACGGTTAGTTATGGACATCCCTAGTTAGCATGTGTAGTTGAGTTACTAAAGTTGACGGGCTCGCAGCTTGTTTTGTCTGTAAAGGTTTAAGGTTAGTGATTCAGCTCTGGCTCGGAGTCGTGGTTTCCAATGTGTGTTGGGCCTCGTTGAGAGAGTTGGATAATGATGAGTGGGAAGCCGGGGTCAAAACAATGAATGGGAGCTCGGTTGAATGTGGGCCAAACACCGGCTCCTTCTGGCTAATGGTTCTTTATTACTTTACTATAGCATCGTCTCTTCAAACACAATGCTGCGTTGTTAAGGTCAAATGGTGAAGTGCTGTACATTTGAACGTGTGTTTGCATTATTCTATGATCATATTTCTCATCATTTCTCAGCACATGAGAGATGATTTCACAGATAAGCTATAGCCATAGACTGCACATCTTTTAAATGACACTTCCACAGAGAGAAAGGTATCGATGTACGGAGCGATCCCCGTCTGTCTGGAGGACTGTTGGACTACGATCTCTAGAAAAGAGATGGAAGCCTGAAATAGTAATGATAGTACAGTAATGGCAAAGCTTAAGTGGAGTGACCTGAGCAGTGATCCGTGCTCTGGGAGGTATTCCTATACTTTATTCATAAAGGCTACATGCTGCCAATGAAGAGCTCTATTAGTATATGCACAAAGGTCAAAGAGACCCTGGCAATTTCAGCAAATTTGCATTGATGTGTGTGTGTGTGTGTGTGTGTGTGTGTGTGTGTGTGTGTGTGTGTGTGTGTGTGTGTGTGTGTGTGTGTGTGTGTGTGTGTGTGTGTGTGTGTGTGTATTTGTGCATGTGTATTGAAAACAGCAACCTTTACGTGTGCTGCATTAGGCATTTTTTTTTAAAATGAATAATGTATAAAAGCATTGGAGGTATGAAGTCCTGCAGCCGGTTATTAGTCTGTTAGACAGAGCCGAGTAGAGAGAGGCGGGAAACAGGAGAGAAAAGCTTCATTACATTCTCCCTAGGGATATACTGATACCAGTATCGGGTATCGGGTCCAATACTGTGCTCATGTACTCGTACTCGCAAAACGGTACACTTAATGGTGGTGCGCCCGACCCTGCGAGGTCGGGATCCCACCTCAGCCAGCGCCGGCCCTCACTTTCATTGCGCCACAGGGTTTTGCTTGCACCCTCTGACTCGCGCGTGCGTTAGACTCCTTGGTCCATGTTTCAAGACGGGTCGGGTGGGTTGCAGACATCGCCGCAGACCCCTGGCACCTTTAAGGTGGGCCTAATACCCGCCCTGCAGGCGGCCTCGTCCCACCCCGGTGGGGAGAGATGGTGCAGCGAGCCTTTTGACAGAGCACCTTCGTCCCGAGCCTTTCCAAGCCGCCCTAGAGCCGGTGGCGGCGCACCGCCTCGTATGCGGGACTCCCCAGCCTGCCGTGTGTCGCTCACACCCTCCAGCTGGCTGTTAACGAGGCTCTTTAGGCACAGAGAAGTACTCGTATCGGTACTCGGTATCGGAGAGTACCCAAATGGAAGTACTTGTACTCGGTCTGAATAAAGTGGTATCGGTGCATCTGTAATAGTCCCATCACGCCTGTCTGCCATAGAAATAGAATCATAGAATGAAGTTCAGCCTGACACTAATAGAACTGCAGTAAAATGTGTTATTTCATTGTTGATTTGAATATGACCAACTTAGCAGATCAGCAACAATCAGACTAGTTTGGAATAATTTGCTGTGTTTCCTCCGTGCCAAGTGAGGGCAGTCGTTCACTGGAGAGGACTGGGAGGTAGTTCAAGCTCTACTGTTACACGGAGCTCTGCCAACACCAACCAGCTCCTATCAGCTCTAACTCACATACTGTACTTCAAATCATTTCACAGGCTTTAATTGGAGTGACTACATTAACCTGCCAAATCCAGATGGGCAAGGCGTGTTGGGAATATTGTTGGAGAACACAACGTTGTTTTTCAGTTGGTTTCTGGTGCAAAGCAATCGTTCAAACGGCAGAATGGGATGTTGGACAGCACAGACTCACATACATCACAGTACATTGTGTTGTGTGCTGCCAAGACAACGGCTCCTCTCAGTCAGGCTATGCTGGATATGGATGGAACAAAGCGAACTAAAGATTGTATATAAAAAAGGGCTGTCCAAGTTAACGCCATAGTGATGCGTTAATGCATGTTTTAACACCTCTAATTTCTTTAACACAACTTGTGATTTTTAGGTTGTAGCGGACTCAGTTTTAAAGCTAGAGAGAAGATACTGGCATCATATGAAACTAGGAAACCTGATGAAGTTTAAGGAAAAACTGTCATAGCCATGTTCAAAGGGGTCCCTTGACCTCTGACCTCCAGATGTGTGAATGTAAATGGGTTCTATGGGTACCCACGAGTCTCCCCTTTACAGACATGCCCACTTTATGATCATCACATGCAGTTTGGGGCAAGTCATAGTCAAGTCAGCACACTGACACACTGACAGCTGTTGTTGCCTGTTGGGCTGCAGTTTGCCATGTTATGATTGGAGCATATTGTTTTATGCTGAATGCAGTACCTGTGAGGGTTTCTGATCAATATCTGTCATTGATCTGTGTTAATTGATTTACAGTAATAAATATATTTACATAAAGCAGCATATTTGTCCACTCCCATGTTGATAAGAGGATTCAATACTGGACTAATCTCAGGTTCATTTAGAACAGATACAAAATTGATTATTTGTGATTAGATATTGGAATGGACCGACAGCCGTAATAAAAACACACGAGAAAAGACATAATGAGTCTAATAAAGAGGCTGTTCTTGTTAAATCCAAACCAAACATGATTAGATATCAGGTCAAAGACAGTGCATTGAGTACTGTATGTGATATATATCTAAAATGTGCACCAATGTGTCAGATGAGTCGGTATCTTATATATAAAACCTGCCTTGAGTATTAATATATATAGTTAGTACTGTTTCAGGACATCTGGTTGGTAATTCATTGTTTGACATTTTCATGGATCACCTCATTATTGTAGTCAAAAATTCATTACATTTCCTCGTGTTGGAGATGTAATGTCCTTGTGCCACCTCTAGCACGGAACTAATTGCTCTCCTTGGGACATGTAAAATTGAACTTAATTTGAGTTGACCTGCTATTCACATCCCAGAGACTGCTGCAGTCAGCTGGTGAAGGGGCCGCTTCCTGTCGGCAGGAAAAAACAACCCTCCCGTGTTCCTCCGATTCCGCTTCTGTTTGCTGGCAACCCTTCTGTTAATTGTCATTTTCTGCTGAAAAGATAACACTGAAATGTCCTTGCATGGCTATTCTATTTCACCCCCAAGTAGCCCTGGTTTTAAAGGCATTCCCCCGGCTCCGTCTTCCTGTGAGGAAGGTTACATCGGTAGCTTTGATCAAGGAGAGAGCAGCTATTGAGTTGACTGCTGTGTTTGTTTGGTAAACCATCTGCCACATTGAGGTTGAGTCTAAGACATTACATATTGTCATAATGCTCCTCACATTCCCATTGATTTCCATGTGTCAGAAAATCTAATGAAAAAACAATTTGTGCTCTGGCTTCATCTTCACTATGATGTCCCTGCAGCCGACAACGTGTACCAGTGGTTGCCATGGCGTTCTCATCCATATGCACCGTGTGCTGAGAGAAAGATTAAACAATCGCTGGTTTGCACAAGGACTTACAGAGACGCATCTCGCAATGTTTGCAAGATTTAACAAATGTCAATGCCAGTTCTTTTCAAACACATGCATGCTATTGCAAATACCAGTACAACACTATATGTGAGGGTCTTAAGAGACGTGCACGATAGCAGTAGTTTCACTAGTTACCTGGATGTAATCCACTGATTAATGCTCCTTGTATTTAACAGATTAAATGACATTAGAAATCTATTTAAACAGTTGTATTTGACTTTTAGAGAATTATTTTTGAGTGATTTATTTTATCAATCAGCCTAATACTTGAGCTATGATCTTTATAATATAATAGTATTTGAGCCAGGATGATAATAACAGTACTGTAGAGGTCTACTTTATGAGTGCATTGTAAGCTTCAGTCTGCTTTCAGGCTTGCATCCTGTCCTCTAAACACTCCTCTCATAAACTGCCGTATTGAGGTGTCTGAAACAGTTTAAGCCTCTCATGATTCATGTTTTAAATCCCTGCACCTAAAGTTTGAGGCAGACCAGTTTAAGCCAGCGCTGTGCTCACTGGATGGACTTGTGTTTGTTGCCTGGCAACGTTAGCTTATTAAACAAGTATTGGGGGCTCAAATATTTCAACAAGAAGCTCTTTGGCAGATAGACGCTTCTCTGTGCAGCGCGGTAGATCTTATCAATGAGTCAAGTTCATGTACATCTTAAAGCCGTCCAGTATGGTGAAGAGCTGCAGGTTAACGGGGGTCTGGACAGGGGTTGAACATCTGTCTGAGGTGGGAACCGCACTGTAAGAATGTGGATGGAAATAATGTAGAATTGAAGTTAGCAATTTTTATTAGCAATTACTCACAAATTGCACATATTTGCTTTAAGATGAATTAGTGCTGGTTCTGTGTGAATGGAAGCAGCATCAGTGGAAGCAGAGTCTCCTGCTGACCACCGAACGGAGGAAGCAGCCGTGTGAATCGATGTGACTGCAACAGCTGAAGACCCCGTTCTGAACTCCAGCATGTCGCTAGAGAGTCAGAACTCTCTCACTAAACCTCAGCACTACACACCTTCTTTTACATCTCAAATGCAAAATCAAGTCTCTCAGCTGCGTAGAAAAGCACCGACTCTCCTTTTTGGAAAAGTGTGGACTTTAGAAAGCAAAGTTTTTAATAGAAACAGAATAGAAACAGACTGACCAACTACTGACCTGACTCACTACCACCATCACTCTGTGATCTAAGGTTACGTTATTCTGTGTCTGTGTCTTAGTCGTGCATTATCGCGTTATATATAAGTGTGCTTGTGGACCTCAGGAAGAATAGCTGCTGCAGTGCTGTAGATCAGTGGTTCCCAACCTGCGGTCCGGGCCCCCCTTAGGGGGACGCTAAAGATCACAGGTCTGCTCCGAGTTTTTCAAAATTAGATTTGAATAATTAAAATCATAATAACACACTTAATGGATAATTTATACAAAATATGTATATAAACTATTTAAAAAGATATATTATAAATGATTATATAACATTAATATTTGTGCTACCCAGCAGGCCACATCCTGTTTGACCCTGGTATTTGTGCACAGTCGCAGATTAAGATCAGGCTACACTAATGTTATTAGTATTATACTATATTAGATTCCAGCGGTGACTGCGTAGGATTGGTTCTCTTGTGATCAGAACATTTCCAGTAACTCCAAAGAGCTGTAAAGTCCAAAAGTCAAAATGTATTGAAAATAGAAAGATACAAACATGATGAGATCTTCTGCTTCGGTCCGTATCTGTTGGATAAAAAGCTAAAGTACAGCTGTACGGAGCAGCGCGTCCTTGAGACTGATCAGTGTTCACAATCAGACTAAATGCTCTCACACTTAAAGCTCCTACTGGTTCCTGGATGTGTGTTTGACCCTCGTGACCTGTAAAACATCTAACGGTGTATTTTAATCTTATTTATCAAAAGTGTAAATTCATGAAGATGTCTTTGATTCAATTATTCTCTTTGTTGTTGTTGATAATATAATGAGACATTTCTTGACCTGTGTTCCTGCAGAGGTGTTCTGTGTGATTGTTATTTAGACTTTCTGGAGATCATATCTGTTTGTTCTCTCTGAGCCGACGGCGGCTCTCGTTGAAACCTCGGCAGCCGGCGGGGATGTGCAGACGGCTTCGTGTTACACTTCTTCCCCTCTGCCTGCTCTTTCTTGATATATGTCCGATTTGTTTCCAGTGACCTTTTCATCTGGAACAGTTGTTCGCATTAACCTTTTATGTACGTCATGTTTCTTCACTAGTGGCCCGGAAGACAAACTTCTGTTAGCAAAGAGACGGGACTGTCATTAGTTCAGACACGCCAGACAGGAAATGAAGGGAAAACTCAGAGCCGATGCACATGAACACACGCACACACGCACACGCACACACGCACACACACACACACACGCACACACGCACACACACACACACACACACACACACACACACGCACACACGCACACACACACACACACACACACACACACACACACACACACGCACACACACACACACACAATTTTTGTCTGGACCGCAGAGGGCCACCCCTACGAAGGCAAAGGTCTGTCACTGTCTGTCTGACTGACTGACTGACTGACTGACTGACTGATGAGGTTACAGGATTGGTCGGCTGACTGTTGGAGACTCCTCATTGGTCGTTGCTCTTTCTAAATGAAAAGGCGGAGAACAGTTCTGTGTTGATGTTTTCTGGGGAGCGTGTCAGCGGTTCCATGTCTCCTTTAAGTTACGTTATGTTGTGCTTCGTATTGTGTTACCGTGCATTCACACCAAGCGCCAAGCTCATTTTCGCCTCGCTGTCCTCCGGATATAACCTCCGTTGCAGCTTTGTTCATGACGACAAGCAGACAACTTTTAAAATGCTTGTTTTCTGAATGGAGTCTGGATGGATCAGTGCCAGGCTATGCTAACATCGTAGCTGCTCCATTAACACTCCATCTAGGAATAAATACGGCAGCAACCTCGCAGTGATGACATACACTTTACTGAAGTATGTTTATATCGTTCCACACCACTTATATGATGAATGCTTTAATGAAAAACTGAAATACTGTTAACCTTGCAGACTGTATGTCATGCTGATACCTTTCACCTTGTATAAAATGTATAATATACTGACTAGTGAATGTTACCATTTACTATCACTGAATGTCATTTGATTCATTCAAGTTGTCTTTCAATCAAACATTAAGATATAAGTGGAAAAAACTGTTCACAAAACATGATAGACATGACCTCTGACCTCTGACTACTGGTGGAACAATTTAGCCGCAAATTCACAGACTGACCGTGAACGGTCCAGACAGATGCTGGGTTTTGACTGAGTCGTGTTCCATACAAAGTTATCTGTGTCACCTACTGAGTATTATAGTGTTATAGTATTATAGTGTGATAGTGTGATAGTGTTATAGTATTATAGTGTGATAGTGTGATAGTGTTATAGTATTATAGTGTGATGGTATTATAGTATTATAGTGTGATAGTGTGATAGTGTTATAGTATTATAGTGTGATAGTATTATAGTGTGATAGTATTATAGTGTGATGGTATTATAGTATTATAGTGTGATGGTATTATAGTATTATAGTGTGATGGTATTATAGTATTATAGTGTGATGGTATTATAGTATTATAGTGTGCTCGTGTGCTCGTGTTCTCGTCTTCTCGTGTGCTGGTCTTCTCGTCTTCTCGTGTGCTGGTCTTCTCGTCTTCTCGTGTGCTGGTCTTCTCGTCTTCTCGTGTGCTCGTGTGCTCGTGTGCTCGTCTTCTCGTCTTCTCGTGTGCTGGTCTTCTCGTCTTCTCGTGTGCTGGTCTTCTCGTCTTCTCGTTGCTGGTCTTCTCGTCTTCTCGTGTGCTGGTCTAGTATTATAGTGTGATAGTGTGATAGTGTTATAGTATTATAGTGTTATAGTATTATAGTGTGATAGTATTATAGTGTGATGGATAGATATGGGAGGAGGTGCATGGTGACAGCAGCAGACTCCCCAGCTCAGCCTCTATAGGAGCTGTATCAGTGTGTCTGGAGTGTGATTGTTTCAGGACTAGTTATTCTCTCAGTGTAATTTCTGCCGTCACGGTGGAGCGTCGCTGTCTTTCCTCCCCTCTCCTCTACCTCTGTTTCCTCCACTAGGTTTTCATTTCCCTCTTCCAACCTGTCTGCTTGTCTTCCTCTAATACTAAATATACATATATATGTATTGTTTCTCTCCTTCCAGTCCAATGTCCAGCCCACGAGGTGCGTTTCGACTCAACGGGGGTGATCCTGAGTCCGGGCTTCCCCGATCACTACCCCAACCTCCAGATGTGCTCGTGGCTGATCAACGTGGAGAAGGGTTACAACATGACTCTGCACTTTGAGCTCTTCCAGACGGAGAAGGAGTTTGACATCTTGGAAATATTTGATGGTAAGTTCTGCTGGAAGGTTTGGTGTTTTTGTTCTTTGGTAAAAAAAATGTAGTTAGCAAGATACAAGTTACTCAACTGAAATTATTGATGTGATCGTGTTGTTATGAATGTCAGTGCTTCTTCTTCTTCTTCTTCTTTTTTTGCTCTGCTGTTGAATGTTGCAGGAATGACGTGTTTTTTAGGCCAAACAGGAAGTTAGCATCGCCCCGGTTGCCTCCTCTGAAAGCCAATGAGATTGTTCTGATGATTTGAGATTATTGCAGAAAATAAACGTTTATGATACTGACACGTTTTGTTGAGCAAGATAATCTTCAAATGAACATCACTATTATAATGATGTAAGTGTGAATGCAATCAGCAGCAGTGAAACGTTAACGTTAGGCTGTAAAGGAACTCCACCACGGTCACATGAGCACGAGTATAAACGCAGCGAGGCTGTGAAGGAGGACGAGGCGGCCTCGTGACGTTTAGTCGTCCCATTTAGCCGCTTGTTAGCAACCGTCTTTTTGAAGACACGTAAACGCTTCAAAACTCATGAGTGGGATATTTATTGATGTATTTTATGGTGATGAACAAAACATTAAAATGTCTTCAGCCTGTGATTTCAGACCTCTTACTAAAACCCCGTTGACTTCCAGACGAGGGAACCGGAAGTGTTCTAAACTGCTGACTCATTACCGTGTTGTATGACTCATTCCTGCAGCTCTCTATATTCATCATTCATGTTCTGAATGTGGCATCTTGGAGCTGATTTAGTGTTCCAGTCCCGTGTTCAGTATAATAAATGTTACCGTATGGTTGATTAGTCATTTAGAAATGTTCTGGATATTAGGTGATCTCTGTAATTACTGCTATGTATTTATGAATGGATGCGTGTTCACGTCCGTCTACATGAATGCTTGTTTCTGACGCAGTTCTTTTTCTGTGATATTGTGTGTGTGTGTGTGTGTGTCTGTATCTGTGTTCAGGTCCCAACATCTACAGCCAGAACCTGGCATCACTCAGCGGTGACATTGAGACGCCCTTCAGCCTGACCACCACAGGCCACCAGCTCCTGCTGCGCTGGTCCTCTGATCACGGCACCAACCGACGCGGCTTCCACATCAGATACGTGGGTGAGTATCAAAGTATGTATCCAGCTTATAATCATACTCTCTTTTTTATTAGTGCTAATTGAATCTATTTTGCCTCTAAAGTACAGAAAGTGATAAAAGTCATGGGTTTACTGCTCATTGGCCCTGTAAAGACACTTCAACACTAAACACAGGCTCTGCTGCAGCGACTGCTCATCGCTGTGGATTCAATGTGACCCCATGATTTTTATCACAGTGTGCTGGGATTGCTCCAGGATATTATTTATTGAGTTTTTAATATCAGTTAATTTGCAAAAAATACTTTGAATTTGCACAGAAATGATAATGGCTCACAATAGGAGACGTGTTCACGGCAGAAAGCGAGAGAGAGAGTCGCTGTTCGGCTTCCATGCTGCGTCGCACTCCTTCATTTAAAAACAGGTTTTAAATTCTTAATTGGCTCTTTAATAAAGCAAGTGGTGCTAAGCAAGAGCAGCATAGGGAATCTTCTTCCATTTGAAATGCATCAATAATAATGAAAAAAGCACAAAAGACATTCATTTTTCATGTTGCGTCTCCACTATGTTGAATCCTCCAGAGTGTTCCTGTGAAAGCCAGGCGGTGCGATGAATTTTGTAAAGAAAACTCCTCTTTGACTTGATTGACTTGAACAGGAAGTGACTGAAAGCCCAGTGTGTGCTATCACATGCTATCTCCCTGTCATGCTGATTTGAAGGAATGTTTGACAGCGTCTGTGAAGCACGAGGCCCGCCCCCCCCGTCCCGTCCCGCCGGCCATCCGGCGCTCAGATTCTGGAAATCAAATTCACCTTTTCCTTGTGTTCGATGGGCTGTAAGATGAGGGGGAAGGAAGGCTAGGGGAGAAAGTAGTGCATGTGTTAAATCCAATTGAATATGTCCAGGAGAGGAATAGTAATAATGTGATTGTGAGGACTTCCTCTGCTGTGTGGCACACGGCCCGAGTGCTAAATAGATGTGACTTTCCCTCATTATCCTTCTGCATTTCAAATGGAGCCTCTCTGTGACTAAAAGGTTCACCTGAGTGTTCCTCTAGAGGAGCGTAGTTAATGCCTCTCATCCCTTTATTTCTCTCCTCCCTGTAAACATCTGCTTATCTGTTCTTTATGTCCTCTGCTGGACTTCCTCCTCACCTCGTCTCCTGTTCCTCTCTCTTTCTTCCTCCATCTCTTGCAGCCATGTACTGCAGTACCCCCGACTCCCCACAGCACGGCTTCGTAGTGAGCCAGACCGGGGGTCATCTGAACAGCATGGTGCGCTGGGCGTGCGACAGGGGCTACAAGCTGATCGGAAAGGGCACGGCCGTGTGCAAGAAGACCACCTACGGCTACTACGCCTGGGACGCGCCGGTCCCCGCCTGTCAAGGTGAGCACATCGGCTCTGGCAGCCTTTTATTCCCAGCTTCAGCTTCGCCTCTTTCCCTGTTCTTCTGGTCACTGCGTCTGCACCCCCCCCACGCTCAGCAGGCAGACGGGCGGGCGCTTTAAGGCAGCCGAGTGTCTCGGCCCGAGCCTTCTTCCTGTGTTGTTAGCGGCTGAGCTGAGTCGGGCCTGATGGAGAGCCAGCAGCCTGTCAGCTGGAAAGGAAACAGAAATCAATCCTCCCTTCTTCTGTCAATTTCCACTTCTTCAAATTACTTTGGCTAACTCTCCATTAGCATGCAGCGTCTGCTGCTGTCGGGGCTCACTCAACTAATTGGGTTCTTTGATGCGCATGTGAAATGTGTGCATTTACGTGCGCATGATCGCACGCACTAGCACAGACACACACACACTCACACAGCAGCGAGCGGCAACAGATGGGGAGCTCGATTGCATTTTATCATGATGCAGTGAAATCAAAATATGTATGTCATGTACTTTAAAAATGATTTAACAACACTTCACACCCGGGATTAATCCCCTCACTCCGGTGACTGCAGGAGGCAAATCCAAAGCACACAAACCAACTGTGGCCGAACTCATATATCCATACAGACGCTGCTAGTACAGGGGTCAGAGGTCAGAGGTCAGAGGTCAGCAACCTGCGGCTCTTCAGTTCCTCTCCAGAGGCTCTCTGTGGGTTTAAAACAAATTAATGAATAATAAATGTTTACATTTTCATTTTTATTTTTCATAGTTGTAGGTCTATGGTACGACGGAGTATTAGGGCCACATTGAGGAAAAAAATAAATCTGAGATTATGAGAATAAAGTCATAATATCATAAAGTAGTAATTTTACGTGTTATTTTCTTTTTCTCTCTTAATATTCAGATTTATTGTGTAAATCTCAGATGTGTTTTCCCTCAATGTGGCCCTAATACTCCGTAGTACATTGTCTCTTTGGTCCTCACTGCATTAGACTGATATACTATATACTGAGACTATAAACTTCATCACAATGATCACATGTTTTGTGGCTCCAGACACTCTTTAGACAGTAAAGGTTGCTGAGCGCTGGACTAGATGGTGGATTACATTACAGTATTGTGATATGTTGAGAATGTCCAGTTTATGAATCCATCCTCATCTCAATGAGCTGAAACTGAAGCTTCACCGTTCTAACATTGAACCGTTCCATCAGCATGTGTAGACGTGTTCAGTGTGATGAGCATCTGTTAGATTGTGATTTAGAAGAACTCACAAATGAATGTGATTGATTCTCTGGGGGGGGGGGGGACGTGACGGCTCCAGGCCATTTTGGCAGATCCCTACCTTTTGATGTTGCACAGCGTGCAGCCACCGCCGCTGCTCCACTTTATCGTGTGTGTGTTTGCATAACTGTTCCCATTTAGTCTGGCCCTGCAGATGTTGGTCCCCCCCCTGCTCTGCCTCTGACTCGGCTCTGATGATAAACACCTTGAAACCTTCTATCTGGAGCTTTCTGTCTGGTGTGAGCTCTGAGGCCACAGCAATCTGGGTGGAGGGGCAAGGACGGGCGCTGTGTGGAGGGTTACTGTGTGTCAGTGCTTCGGAGGAAGAGCTGCTGCTGAAGATCGCTGCAAATAACTATTACTCTCATTGTTCACAAATCTGTCCTGTCAATTAGTTGTTTGGTCTATAAGATGTTGACGAGTGTTTCCCATAAAGCCCAACATGACGTCCTCAGATGTCTTGTTTTGTCCACAACTCAAAGATCTTCATTCTACTGTCAGAGAGGAGGAGAGAAACCAGAAATATTCACTTTAAAAAGCTGCAATCAGAGGATTTAAACTTTCTTTAGGGCTGTCGAAGCCATAATGACAGGTTAACGCAGATTTGTTTTAATTTGCCACTAATTTCTTTAACACAGTTTTTAGTTTTAAATCTCGAGTGAAGATACTGGTATCATATGAAACCAGAAGACCTGATGAATCCATCGGTACCAACCATGTCATAGCCTAGCTCGTCACGAAGGAGGCGAAATAACGCTCCAGTTAAGCTTCATTTTGACCTCAAGTGTTCTTATAAAGTATAGAGTAATAAATACGTGACAAATCTCCCTTTACGGTTCATTTTGATCAGATAAAAACTATGGACAATCATGTGATTAATCATAATTAAAGGGACTGTTTGTAAGAATCCTAAATGTCTTGTTAACAGCTTCACCTGTGGCCGTTAAGTCAACTAAAGTCAGCGTCTGTATCACTAGATACAACCAAGAGGTTTTGGTGCTTCACTGGAGTTTGTGTTGGAGTCTGAGTCTGAACAGCGGAGACACACGAGAGACCATGAGACACCGACCAGCAAGGATTTATACGTGTTAGAAGATACAAACAGTCCCTTTAAATATTTGAATCAATTGACAGCCCTACTTTGTTTTCTTAAAAGATGACTCTCCGATCGATTAATGAATCATCAGAATAGATGGTGATTAATTGAATAAATGGATTAACCGTTGCAGCTCTACTGCTGAACTAGTTCCATGTACTAGTCACGGTGTTTTCAGGTCAACCTGCTGACAAATGAAAACAAAGAGGATGAAATATCATCCCAGATGTGTCTGTGAGTTTCTTTGTCTTGGTTTAATAGGAGGGACCAAGTCAGTAACTTTCTAACATGAACGTGTTCTAAAACCTTGGAAGATGTCTGAGGACTGTATTTGTGCTAACACCGTCTCTGCAGAGTGTTAGATTGCTTCAGCTCGGAGGTGGCTGGATGCTGTTTTCCCTCGAGGTGCCGCTCCTATATATCTATATATATAAGACTTTCATGGATGTTTCCAGAGCTTTATGTATTCAGTGACCTGTAATATATAATATATACAGTATAACAGCAGATGACTGGTTTAGTGTTGACGTGAGTGCAGCGCTGCAGCATCATTATTATAGATACGTTGGGGGGTGTTGACTGTCACACCTCTGCAGTGACCCCTGGAACAGACTTTTTGACTTGTCATAGTGGGAGAAGCAGGTGAAACTCATTTGGTTAATGAAGGCTCAGTTCCATTAAGTGCTCCAGTAAAGCCCCCCCCCCTCAGCCAGCATTCACAATCCCAGGAATGTGGCTCCGCTCCACTACGTTGAATGCAGTCCTTATTAATGTTATTAATTGCAGCTGTGCTTTCCCTGCTGCGACTGTCACAGTGTCTGCTGGGAGAGAAGTCTGTTGTCACAATTCCACCGGGGTGTTCAATGTCAGCGCTGAGCACTTATTTGGGTTTTTAACTCGCTAAAACTGGAACCATTTAAAAGGAGAATAACAGAGTAACACCTAGCTGCTGGTGTAAATCAAACACTTGACATTGCTTGTGTACCACAAAGGGGTTGCACTCCCAGCGCTGGTGGAAGTACACGTGTACCAAACACTGTCTATGTGCATATACATCCTGTTTAACTGAGTGTGTTCCTGCTTGTGTTAATCTCTCCAGTACAGTATGTGTCTTGTCCTGTGCACAAACATGTGTGTTGACAACCGTCCTCTTGCCGCCTGCAGCTGTGTCATGCGGCGTGCCCAGCGCGCCAGTGAACGGAGGTGTGCTCGCTACTGATTACTCCGTCGGCACACGGGTGACCTACTTCTGCAACGGCGGCTACCGGCTCTCCTCCAAAGAGCTGACGACCACAGTCTGCCAGCCAGACGGCACCTGGAGCAACCACAACAAGATACCCCGATGCATCGGTGAGTGGGGGGGGCATGGAGAGGAGGTGGAGGGGTAACCGTAAGAACCCATCACACGGTTGAGCAGTGGGAAGGAGAACAGGAAAGAGTTACGGAGAAGACACTGATTTTGGATTTTTGACAGCTGTGTCGGAGGCAGGAATAGTGTAATCCTCTGGAGAAGTTGTGGGATATCAAAGAGTTCTTACAGAACACGGTGCTGTAATGGAAGGTGTTACGGAGTATGGACTGCAGTCCCAACAGAACCAGCGGTTGGGGTTTCATCACAACAACACTAAGTTGTTGGGTAGTGATGATAAGAGGGATGGATGAAGGGGAGGATAAGAGCTGAGAGGAGATGTGAGTGTTTTAAATGCCAGAGCTACTCCTCGTAGTTCTCCAGTCGGAGTGAGGAGTGATTGACGGCGTTGTTTACCACTGAGACCAGCGTTTAGTCCCTGCTGGGTACCGGATCCGTCTCACAGCTAGAAGGGAGGCAGACTTTGTTTTGAAACTCATTTGGTTTTTAGAGAGTTCCAACTCATAAACAGCTTTGTAGTGGAAAGCTTATTTCTCTATTTCTCTATTTCTATAGAGTATCTGCAGAACAGTTTCATGCTGCATGGATGAGTCTGTTCTAATGATTGAGATCTGTGTTTCTTCTACACGGCTGGCTTGTTACATATGTTTACTGGTTCTGACTTAGCAGTGTGTGTACAAGGGATAAGAGAGAACATTGGAACAGTCCATTTGGATAATCCGAAACTAACAACGCTTTCTGTTTGTTGGCTCAGTCATCATGTGTCCCAGCCTCAGCTCCTTCTCTCTGGACCACGGCAAATGGAGGATCGTCAACGGCTCGCACTACGAGTACGGAACTAAAATCATCTTCACCTGCAACCCTGGGTACTACCGCGTTGGCCCCGCCCACATCCAGTGTCTGGCCAATGGGGTGTGGAGCTGGAGGAGCGAGAGGCCTCGTTGTAGAAGTGAGTGACTTCTTCTGCTGCAACGACGACACAGAAACATCAACACAGATTCATGTGAAATGTAACTTTTGAACCAAAAGGAATTGCATTATCACGATAGATCAAATATCGGTGGAGTCACGCATGTAACACGCTGTCGACGTGTTTCATTAGTTTCATCAGAAAGATAGAATAGAAATGATTTGAACATTTGTATCCAGTAAAATTGAAAAGTGTCCGTCCCGCCTCGCCTCAGGAACACTAGATTCATAGGATGCAACATCTCCAGACTTGAAGAATGAATGGCGTATCCACAGCTGACTTAATCAACAGCTCCGTGATGCACTCCGGTACTCTTTACCTGCTCCCGTCTCTGCCTCGGATGGAGATTGTTTATTGCAGGAATGGGGAAATAAAAGCTTTTCTGTGCTGCCATGGGAGCGACTATTTGAGTAGCAAAAGAGCTGAATAGCCTGCGTAATGGCGAAGGGAGACGCCAACCAGCATGATGAAAGATGTTGGTACAAAGGCAAACACCATCATTATCCTCCCCGTGAAATAGTACAGGTCACTCTTTTATCGCATTAAGGTCGCTGAGATGGGTGTAAATGACTGCTCTGCCATTGACTCTGAAGATGTAAGCCAACTTCCATCTCTCCCTCTCTCTCTCTGTTAATCTGTGCCTCCTCCATCCTCGTCCTCCTCTGACTATCTTCTTCATCTTATTGCAGTCATGTCCTGTGGGGATCTGCCCACTCCTCCTAATGGGAAGAAAATTGGGACCCAAACTACGTTCGGAGCGTCAGCCATCTTCAACTGTAACCTCGGCTACGTTCTAACTGGATCTGCAGTCCGAGAGTGTCTCCTGTCCGGCCTGTGGAGCGGGATGGAGACTCAGTGCCTGGGTAAGCAGGGTCTAATGTTCTCTTTAACCTTATAATGGACAGCCTTTGACCCGGGTCAAACCCTGCTGGCGATCTGTTCAGACAGGATGTGAGCTTTGGGTTGGGCCAACATGGCCAGAGTAGAACCAGATGGTGGAGCAGAGGGTGCTGTAATGGGTTCTGTTGCTAAGTGAGTATGGACCGTTATCAGAAGCATTTAGAGAGATGTACAGTTCTATGTCGTCTGGTTCTGACATCATGCTGCTGCTCGCTCACACTTTCTATTTTCCTTTGGGCTGGCACACATCACACTGGTTCAGACATCACACTGGTTCAGACATCACACTGGTTCAGACATCAGACTGGTTCAGACATCAGACTGGTTCA
Organism: Sebastes schlegelii; assembly: GCA_014673565.1. Classification (NCBI taxonomy): domain Eukaryota; kingdom Metazoa; phylum Chordata; class Actinopteri; order Perciformes; family Sebastidae; genus Sebastes; species Sebastes schlegelii. The sequence continues at coordinate 17,178,922 of CM025846.1, forward strand.
GATATCAGACTGGTTCAGACATCTCAATAATCATCAGAAGGTAAAACAGTTTTTTGGCAACTAGTAGATCGGAGTAGGGACGTCACGAGAACCAAGTCGAACCAAGTCGATCCCAAAACTCTACAAACGTGACAGTACTGGTTTTCTACAGTAACGACGGTACCGTACGATGCCTTCAGGGTCCGAAGTTAACACCCGCCAAGTAACAACATGCGGCTGCTTCTGTCCTCCGCTCTCTCTGTCGGAGATTTACACATAACACAGCGCCATGCAGCGGCGAGGTCCAGAGATCCTTTACGTTCCAGAAGAGGACTCACTCGTGGGGAAAAAACTGAACTGAACAAACTGAATTTCTATCTTTTGTTGCTTATTGCTAATCTCTCTCTGTATTTCCGGTGAATGTTATTGAGGCTTGCATTTGATTATCTTACACTGAACTCCCCAGATCCTCTTAGTTTAACCAAACCAACAGCATCCAATCAATGAAGAACTACTGTTGTGTTACTGAGCACTAGTTGGATCCAGTTACTCTGCTGTTAGAATGACGTTGCATGTGATGAAGAGCTCATATGACCTGTTGAGGACTTGAGACCTGAGTTGAGACTTGACTTGTGACTTGGTCCCCCCTCTGGTAGCCTTTACCCGGTGAAATGTCCCCATATCAGTGAATTTAAACTACTGCAATCTGAGGATATATACAGTATAGACACATGTACACATTACATGGGATTTATTGTTTGTTTTTTTACCGTGGTATCGAATTTGGTATCGAGAATCGTGTAAATTCACTGGTATTGGTATGGACTACTAGATTTCTGGTATCGCGACATCCCTAGATCGGAGCCTACAGTAAAACCTGGGTGCTAAATGTTAGAGAGCAGCTCCAGCAGCCACAGCTGGCCTGAAACTTGGAGACACTCGCCAAGCTGCACCGGCACAATTTGAGCTGTTAAGATATCTAAACAAGAAGATGTGCTCCAGCTGAGCTCACCGCAGCTCATCTCAGCACCGCGGCTCATCTCAGCTCTGTACTGTTGAAGAAAATGAGACATGCGTAATTACTTGAGCCGCATTCAAACCCACACAGCAGCAGACTGTGACGGTTCTCCTGGCAGACGCAGCGGTCCGTTTATCAGCGCCGCTGCACCAGATTGGTTGGGTTCATTAAAAGAAGGGCACCTCTCTGCTGGTCTAGTGAGATGACTGTCAGGGTTAACATAGCCGGGGATCTCTCGCTGTAGTCGCCTACTTCAGCGCTATCTTCATAGAATCTGGCTGCTCTCAACTGGAGTGTGATAATAAAACGCTCGGCTGACTTTCTGGGTGCACGAGTGAATTAGGGAAATCAGACTCGCAGTCAGCGGCAATTTCCCCGGTTTTAAGTGTCAGTGGAAATCTCAGCGAGATTCCTCCTCTCTGAAAGGAACTTATTGTAGCTGAAAGTAATACGATTACGTGCATGAGCGTATTGCACCGAGTTCTGAGGAGTTTCACATGCGTCTCTCCGTCTACTGTAGATGAGAAGAGCTGACTTATCACCAGAAGAGAAGCTGCAGCCAATATGAATTTAGAAAAAATAATTCGTAGATAATGAGCTGCGTTTCAAATCCAATATGTTTCATGAATACACAAACTCATTTTGTTTGCCAGCATTGTAATTCTAAGACCTTTTAAATCACCAGTTTCCTCATTTCATTCTTTAATACAGTTGTCAAAATGCAAAGTTATTCAAACATGGTAACGCAATCAAAACTGTGTTTCTGCCCTGCAAACTGCCGTCCATTAGTTCACCGGACGCCCAAACAGCAGAAAGCTGAACTTCATGACTGATCGGCTGGGATAAACAGAGATTTGAATAAGTGTAAAAACTGGACCCCCACATCAGCTACAGCTGAATACTGTTCAGACAGCAGAGGGTCATTAAGGGGATAGTTTGGTGATTCTCAGTGGGGTTGTATGAGGTACTTCATCTATAGTCAGTGGATTACCAGCAGTAGATGACGGTCGGCACGCCTCCAGTTTAGAGAAGCAGACAGGAAGCAAAGCTGCTGTCGACGGGGGGGGCGGCAGCAAAACTTATTTTAGCCACCTAAAAGAATCACTACCTGTTTAAGTGTATGCTATATTTAGAGTAGTTTGCCAGGTTACCTTGCCGTGATGCAGCTATACAGTCTATGTTTGTGACAGGTACTGAAACGGTTATCTCTGCTCTCACCACAGCCACCAGACTCCATTGAAATAACTCTAGTTTAACCTCGGAGAACACGGAGGCTGCCGGTCTACCGCCGCCTCAGTCCGTTAGTTTGTTCCTGTTATTGTGTGACTTTGGTTCGGATTCACCAAAAGATATATAAATATATAAATATAGCATAACTTATACGGATATTTTTAGGTGGACAAAATACATTTTGCTGCACGACTGGGGTTGAACCAAACGTCACCTACTGTCGGTAATACACCGACTAGGGATAAAGGCCTCATACTACCCCACTGAGAAACACCCCGACTACTCCTTTAATACCAAACACTACCAGTATTACAGGATGTTGTCATCATCCCCAATCTCATCAGAGACTCCGATTCCCTCACCACATTCCAGTCCCGCCTTAAAACACATCTTTTCTCATCTGCTTACCCGTAGCCTTCTCCTTCCCCCGACCCATCAGTCCATGTGTATGGATGTGATTGTTCCTTTGTATGTCGCTTTTTGTCGTTCGTCTCCTGTCTGTCTGTCTCACACCGTTTTCCCCCCGACTATGTTAAAGCGTCTTTGAGACTACTATAAAGCGCTATATAAATCCAATATATTATTATTATTATTATCTCCATTACTGAAGAATTCCCTCATGTTGTTGAGAAAGAGCACTAACCATTAAGTTACTGCATGTTACAGTCCTGTCTGTTTGTCCTGCAGCCGGTCACTGTGGTGTTCCAGAGCAGATCGTGAACGGCCAGGTGATCGGGGAAAACTTCGGTTACAGAGACACAGTGGTTTATCAATGCAACCCTGGATTCAGGCTCATCGGCTCCTCGGTACGGATCTGCCAGCAGGACCACAACTGGTCTGGACAGCTCCCAGTCTGTATCTGTGAGTACTTTAACACCCATCCTCACTGCCTCGTTGACTGTGAGAGGATCACGTGTGTTCCATCTCACCGGAGACGCTGCTGTTCAGATGGAAAGAGTGTGTTTATATCTATTAAAGGAAGCAGTGAATATGTAAACTGTTATTCACCAGAGAGAAAGGGTTAATGAAGATGTGATGATTTGATTGCATTGTTAAAATAAATCACTAAATAAGAATGTTTTTAGCTTCTTAAAGATGTAACTCTGTTAAAAAGCATCCTGCTCCTCCTTCAGCTTTATGGTCGATAGTTGATTCATATCCTCATAATGTGATGCTCAATCTCTCCGTCACCTATCGATGGAATGTGAGATGTGCTGTTTATCCTTTCCCCGATCCAGATCACGTCCTGATTCCTCATTAGCCCGTTGTCCTCTGAGGTTAATTATATGATAATGATATTCCTATGATGGGTGTCACTGTAAGGCACCTATCGATCACGCTTATTGGATTTCATCTGTCTCCCTTATTGTCTCTCTCTTTCTTCACACTCTGTACCCCCCTCCCCCTTTACCTTCCCTTTCTGCCTTTCATCTTCCATCCTCCTCTCCGACACCTCCGCGGGTGATGCGTGTCAACGTCAGCTGTCACATGCGGCCACCCAGGTAGCCCTATCTATGGCCGCACCACAGGCGACGGCTTCAACTACAACGACGTGGTGCGTTTCTCCTGCAACAAAGGCTACACCCTGGAGGGGCCGTCCACCGCCCAGTGTCAGGCCAGCCGCCAGTGGAGCCGCCAGCCGCCGACATGCAGAGGTAAAGTCCGGCTACGGGGCTCTCCTGTACGACGGAGAAATGATTGGCAGCTGGACTGACTTAAAGGATCAGAAGGATGCAGATGTGTCTTGACAGTTGAACTAAAAAGCTGCTTGTCTCTGCCAGCATCTTCAGCTGAGGTTCAAACCACAGACATCTCCTCAGGAGGAGGCGAGACAGACAGGAATGACAAGCAAGAATTAGTACAAGAATGTGGAGGCAGCAGCTTAAGCATCTCATTAAGCATCTGCAATGATCCCTTTGTGAAGAGGGAACATCTTAGAGTATCACTACAGCTATGAGTCTTTTAATATTTGATAACAGAAGCCGCTTCTATCTGATTCTGCTCCTGTGAATCGGGCCAGCCGTCGGTGGAGCAGGTAGCTGCCAGCGAGCGGAAGCAGGATCCAGCTAAAGTGTTGGGACTGAATGAAATGTTGCAGGTGCTTTGTGACGGTTCAGGAATCCGAGGCTAGGATGACCACGAGAACTCGGCAGATGTATCGTGATCATTCAGGAATCAGCGGCCGGTGACCGCCAGCATGCACAGACACAGAGGCAGATTGGATAGAGGTAGTGTCCACATGTTTATTGATTAGAAAGAGAGAAGTCACTGTCTGTTCTATTTCTCTGAGTGAAGCATTACGCAGCAACATCTGGAGCCCTCTGCCTCCGAGCGAGAGCAGGGAAACAGCAATAACCAGCCAGCAGCAGGATGTATGGAAAGAGGAGAGGAAACGGGGAATTGGTTCTACAATTCTACTGGCAGTTTCTACCGAGAGGCTTTGCTGCAGGGAGAGATTACTTTGAAGGCGGGAAAGCTGCGAGTACATTTAGTGAAGGGATCTTATTGGGAGTGTGAGATGGGGGGCTGTGTTTTAGTTGTGTCCAATTTGAGTTCTCACAGGTTATTCTCATTAGTGGTGTGTTTCCAATCTGCAGCTCTCCAGACGTCTGGTGGGACCGGAACAGAGGAATGGGTTCTGGTGTTCCCAAAATCATTTAGACTGGAAATAATTCCATTTACATTATTTACTCCAGAATAAAATGGAAAGCGACGGTAGTAATGCGCAGAATGATGGAAGCTATTTATTTTAATATTGCTTGGAAAAAGAGCTTTTTCATATTAGCCTTGAAGATGCAACTTGTTAGGATGTTAGGATGTGGTAGATGTAGATAGATATGATCTTAACTGGCTTTAAACCTTCTATAAAACAAGGTAAGAGATCAGGAAGCCGTCATTAAAACACAATTAAAGAAGTGCATTTAAGTGATATCCATTGTGTCTTTAATTGGTCTGCTACCTCTGTGTCTACGTTTACCAGACTTTACCCATTTAGAAGTATCCCTCCTCTTGGCGCAGAGTTGAGTTGGCAGTCAGATGTGAAGAGACACAGTTTTCATTACTGTGAATAGCACCGTGGAGACGGACCTGGTAACAGATCAGAAGAGTGAAATCATATTAAACTGTCATGACTCCCGCTGTCACAATACGTCTGTTTGTTCTCAGGAAGCTTCTCTCACAGTTGGCCAGCTGATCAGCACATCTGCATTATTGATTTCATTGTAATGTTGCTCTGAACTTAACTTGACCCTTGTCTACGTTCAGCTGTCTGAACCACCTCATCAGCAGCGTAGTTTCAGAGACTTCACCTGCGTCCTGGATGGATGCTTTATGACAGTAGATGTTCCTTTGTTCCTTTGTCTTCAGGAGGAAGGACGCTTTAGGTGCTACAGTGTTTAAATATAGCCTGGACTCACTTGTCTCCCTGTTTGTAGAATAAAGAAACAGCCGGTGATCAGGTCACATCAACGGCTCTATTATTATCTCACCAGTGAGCGTGCTGACAGATCGTATCTATCCAACCAGAGGAGACTCAGTCAGACCTCCAGTGATGATGCTGCTGGAGTTAATGAGGATGATGACTGTTACTATACTGTACGTCCTGTTTCTCACTCTGTGCCATGTTGACAGAATACAGCTGCTCCAGATACTGGGGTATGTATATGTATATAGTATACGTGACTACAGTAGAGATTATCTTTATAGAAACCATCACACATAAATAATCTAAATATTATAACTTTATACAGGATCATAATTCAGATAATAATCACTGCATGCTGTATGTAATCTGCTGCTCTGCAGTGGTGTGATCTGAACATCTAGTGCCACCGCAGCCTGATGATGGACAGAGATGATCGTACACAGTATTCATAAGACGGTTTGGAAACGCTGCCAGGAAGTGAATATTCACTCTGGTTCAAGTAAACAGTATTATCCTGTACCATACATCAATAATTCATTTACATTATCTGTGAAAACCACAATAACTTGATGTGTATGAAACGTTTCCAGGAAGAATCGTGCTAACCGTTATTACAACATCACAGTCCACCGATGATTAAGAGCACAGATACGCCACGCCGTTCCAACAGTCTGACATTACATGGAGAACGTCTGTCAGCCTGAAACATCTCTACAGTTCCAACTGTTGATTTGATTGCTGTCTGTATTGTGCTGTCAGTATTCTCTGGTTCTGATTAAACTAATGGAATGATTCATGATGGTAACTCTTTCTTTTCTTTCTTCACTCAGTGGTGAACTGCACAGATCCAGGCATCCCCGCCAACTCTATCCGTGAGAGTAAGATCGAGCACGGCAACTTCACGTTCGGCAGCGTGGTCTTCTACGACTGTAACCCGGGATATTACCTGTTTGGCTCATCGGTGCTCACCTGCCAGCCGGTGGGCCACTGGGACAAACCTCTCCCAGAATGCATCGGTACAGTAGCTACTTTAATCCTGTTATTATATAACGGTATTTATCTGTCTCGTCCCCGTCCACTGCTCAGTGCATCAGCCCCGCCACCTCTCCATGTAATCACTGCATTTCACTTAATTAATTGATGCACTTAACAAGAGATGCAAATAAAGAATTAGGAGAAGTTTCACTCTCCATTGAGTGTCCACAACCTTGTTTGTGTCCTCGTTTGCTTCCAGAGTTTAGATGTAGGAGTTGCTAAACGCTGTGGCGGAGAGCATCTGTGTAATGTTCGCTGCCCCAGTGGCTGATGGTTATGTTGCACTGTGCCTAATTGAGAAATGGGAGAACTGTCATAGGGCCAGTTGTTCGGGCTATAGCTAATGTTCCCTCCAAACCAAGCGCTCCGACTCTAACAACAACCCTCTCTGAACTGTAGGGGTTATCTGGGGTTGTAATGTCGCTCTCAAACTCCTGGCTCATCATGCACTCTGCTTCTGAACCAGCCCGCCGGCGCTAACGACCTATTTCTACTGAAATGATCTAAAGCAAACCCAGAAATCACTTCATTTAATGAAGAGCGATGACGCACGCCGTTTACTTTATCAAACGGATTGTAATTAAGGAGATACACAGAAGTGCCCGTCTCAAAGGTTTGTTCACGTCTCCGGGCGTCACCGACTCTCTTTGTCAAGAAATGAGATTTACTGAAACTTCCTTTGCATTCGGAGACTGAGCTGATGAAGAGACAGCTCCCACCAACATCTGGAAGGTCAAAAGAATAGTAATAAAGTAGTGTACCCAATTAGAAAACAATCCAGAGAGCATTTTATTAAGTGCATGTACAATATTACATCAGATTATGTTTTTTATGAAAAATACTTATGAAGTGAAGTAGTTGTGTTTTAGTCTTAAGGTGCAGTCGTCTCCTCAAAGGTGCTTCCTCTGAACACAAGCGTCTCTGAGCTGCTTTCGAGATAGACACGCTGCTGGACTGCTTGTTGCTTCCTGATGAAGGGCAGTAAGACATTGATTAGCAGTAGGAAAACTGGTGGGAGGACGTCTCTCCAGTGTCTGAAGGGAACGTCTCTCCAGTGGCTGAGGGACGGCTCTCCAGTGTCTGAGGGAACGTCTCTCCAGTGGTCTGAAGGAACGTCTCTCCAGTGGTCTGTGGGAACGTTCCAGTTGAACGTCTCTCCAGGGTCTGAGGTGAACGTCTCTCCAGTGTCCTGAGGGAACGTCTCTCCGTGTCTGAGGGAACGTCTCTCAGTGTCTGAGGGAAGCTCTCCAGTGGTCCTGAGGGAACGTCTCTCCAGTGTCTGAGGGAACGTCTCTTCCAGTGTCTGAGGGAACGTCTCTCCATGTCTGTGGGAACGTCTCTCCAGTGTCGAGGGAACGTCTCCTCCAGTGTCTAGAAACGTCTCTCCAGTGTCCTGAGGGAACGTCTCTCCATGTGTCTGTGTCTGTGGGAACGTCTCTCCAGTGTCTGAGGGAACGTCTCTCCAGTGTCTGAGGGAACGTCTCTCCAGTGTCTGAGGGAACGTCTCTCCAGTGTCTGTGGGAACGTCTCTCCAGTGTCTGAGGGAACGTCTCTCCAGTGTCTGAGGGAACGTCTCTCCAGTGTCTGAGGGAACGTCTCTCCAGTGTCTGTGGGAACGTCTCTCCAGTGTCTGAGGGAACGTCTCTCCAGTGTCTGAGGGAACGTCTCTCCAGTGTCTGTGGGAACGTCTCTCCAGTGTCTGAGGGAACGTCTCTCCAGTGTCTGAGGGAACGTCTCTCCAGTGTCTGAGGGAACGTCTCTCCAGTGTCTGAGGGAACGTCTCTCCAGTGTCTGAGGGAACGTCTCTCCAGTGTCTGAGGGAACGTCTCTCCAGTGTCTGAGGGAACGTCTCTCCAGTGTCTGAGGGAACGTCTCTCCAGTGTCTGAGGGAACGTCTCTCCAGTGTCTGAGGGAACGTCTCTCCAGTGTCTGAGGGAACGTCTCTCCAGTGTCTGATGGGAACGTCTCTCCAGTGAACGTCTCTCCAGTGTCTGTGGGAACGTCTCTCCAGTGTCTGTGGGAACGTCTCTCCAGTGTCTGAGGGAACGTCTCTCCAGTGTCTGAGGGAACGTCTCTCCAGTGTCTGAGGGAACGTCTCTCCAGTGTCTGAGGGAACGTCTCTCCAGTGTCTGTGGGAACGTCTCTCCAGTGTCTGTGGGAACGTCTCTCCAGTGTCTGAGGGAACGTCTATGTGACAGACATCCGTCCATCCATTCACTGATCTGTTGATAATCTTCTTCCCTCCCTGTGTGTCTGTCTGTCTGTGTGTCTGTCTGTGTGTCTGTCTGTCTGTGTGTCTGTGTGTCTGTGTGTCTGTGTGTCTGTCTGTGTGTCTGTGTGTCTGTGTGTCTGTCTGTGTGTCTGTGTGTGTGTCTGTCTCTCTGTGTGTCTGTCTGTGTGTCTGTCTGTGTGTCTGTCTGTGTGTCTGTGTGTCTGTCTGTCTGTCTGTCTGTCTGTGTGTCTGTGTGTGTGTCTGTCTCTCTGTGTGTCTGTCTGTGTGTCTGTCTGTCTGTCTGTGTGTCTGTCTGTCTGTCTGTCTCTCTGTGTGTCTGTCTGTGTGTCTGTGTGTCTGTCTGTGTGTCTGTCTGTGTGTCTGTCTGTCTGTCTGTCTGTCTGTCTGTCTGTCTGTCATGCAGAGGTGGACTGCAGCTTCCCAGGTGTCCCCCCCCACGGGGTGATGAGCGGGGAGAAGTTCACCTTCGGCTCCACGGTGCGCTATTCCTGCCCCGGAGAGCGCCAGCTCATAGGAGACTCATCACTCACCTGTCAGCTGAACGGACACTGGAGCGGCCCGCTGCCCCACTGCTCAGGTACACCAGCACAGATATACACGTGCACACACACAAGCATACGTGCACACATTCACACGACGAAGCAGAAGTGTCTCTTCTTCACTCTGTCAGCATCACGCTGGAGACGGGCAGTTGTTTGGTTTGTAAAGTAGAGTCTCATTTTACCTCCGTCTGCTTCCCACACAGAGTTCCCCCTGACATATAAATACATATTTACTTCCAGAGATATGAAGCACACAGATAGGTTGAGTTTTCTATTTGCCCAGGCTTTGAGATATCTGTGTGTGAGATTACTGCCATCACCCCGATATCACAGCGTTTAATGGAATTCTGTTTGTGCTGTTCACGGCATTAAAAAAGGCCTTTTAAAAAATTCAGCAGCAACATCTTTGTGTTTCTGGAGAAACAATGCCCCTAATACTCCACCGAACACTGTCACAGTGTCAACAGCTCTCAGGAGGACTATTCCTAGAGGTTCCAGTGAGGACGGTTCCCAGCAATCTCTGAGGATTAGACACACTAATAAGGACACACACATTCTGGAGAGACAAGCTGCTGTTCAATTATTAAATATCATTTCTCAAAGTAAATTCAATCAAACTGTGTTGTATTAGAGCCAGCCGGGGCGGTGTTAGTATAGAAACGGGTTTTTATTAAACTATCTGGCTAGACCAGAGGTCAGAGGTCAGCAACCTGTGTCTCTTCAACCTGCGTCTCTTCAGCTCCTCTCCAGTGGATTTATTAACATGGAAATGAATAACTGTTTACATTTTCATTTGTATTGATCATTGTTGTAGGTCTATGGTACGACGGTACGACAGTTATTTATTTTTTCTGGTAATATTGTGACTTTATTGTGTAAATCTCAGATGTGTTTTCCCTCAATGTGGCCCTAATGCTCCGTCGTACATTGTCTCTTTGGCCCTCACTGCATTAGACTTCTACATTTTGCGGCTCCAGACAGATTTATTTATTTATTGTGGACTAGATAGTGAACACCACACCAGCGTGGTGGAGAACCTGCAGTCCTGGCATTAGTGTGATATTTGGCTACAGCCTATGTGGAGTTCAGAGTAAACAGAAAAGCTATCAGCTGCCCTCAACCCAGAGCCCCGCGGAGCCCCGCGGAGCCCTTACAGGGTTTTTCAGATTGTACCTACATGCCAAAATATTTGACCGTTATTATCCTCCATCTACTCTGCTCTACTCTACTCTGCTCTACTCTACTCTACTCTACTCTACTCTGCTCTACTCTACTCTACTCTGCTCTACTCTACTCTACTCTGCTCTACTCTACTCTGCTCTACTCTACTCTACTCTGCTCTGCTCTACTCTGCTCTGCTCTGCTCTACTCTGCTCTACTCTGCTCTGCTCTACTCTACTCTACTCTGCTCTGCTCTACTCTACTCTGCTCTACTCTGCTCTACTCTACTCTACTCTGCTCTGCTCTACTCCTCTGCTCTACTCTACTCTACTCTGCTCTACTCTACTCTGCTCTGCTCTGCTCTACTCTGCTCTGCTCTACTCTACTCTGCTCTACTCTGCTCTATTCTACTCTACTCTACTCTATTCTACTCTACTCTGCTCTACTCTACTCTACTCTGCTCTATTCTACTCTATTCTACTCTGCTCTACTCTGCTCTACTCTGCTCTACTCTGCTCTATTCTACTCTATTCTACTCTATTCTACTCTGCTCTACTCTGCTCTACTCTACTCTACTCTAAGCACTTTCAGCGTTTTCACAACGGGCACTCTTCTGGTTTATCTGCATTTGGCTGATGATGAATGTTTGAATAAAGTACACTGATGATGGACCAGTACCAAATAACCCAAATAATAACCCTTACCCATCATCGCTGTTCCGTTCAGTGAGGGGACGTCACTAAAGTCACTAAAGTCACTAAAGTCACTAAAGTCACTCAACTAGAGAACGTTTAGAAGCAAAGATTTCTCTCTACATAAACCACGGAGTCCAGTGAGAGATCTCAGCCCTGACATCACCTAAATGCACAACACTCTGGCTACCAGAAGTTTGATCAGATATTGAGTCCAGCGTTCGGTACGTTTAGTTTCAGACTCTTCACTCCACGTTTTCTGAAAACCTGAAATAAAGTTTGTTAAAGTGTACTTAACTTAACTTACCAATTGTAAGGGACCAAGCAGTGAAGCAACGAGGAAACAGGAGTTGAAATAATTTGGGCTTTTTATTCAGCCAAAAAAATAACAAAACATTATTAACCAATAATTGAATACCTAGGTCTAACAAAAAAGAGGTTAAAGTAATATAACAATACTTATTCCCACTATTAAACCATATGTTAACTGAACAAAACTAACCTCCACAATGAACCATGAGGGCAGATATATATAGGGCTTAGCCAAACCAAAATAGAACACAAAGGGGTAAACAAGATGGACATCAAATATAATTAAATACCAAGCAGAGCTAACTACAACCAAATCCCCCCCATAACATTGCAGCACTTGGTCTGGCCCAGTTTGAGTCCTCATGGCAGCACTTGGTTTGAATCCTCAGCCACGCCTCTATCTCCACCAGGAGCACCTTAATCCCCTCTGTGCTCTTCCCTCCCGTCTCACTTAAGCATTCCTGACCATCTGAGTGGATTCACTTTACTGAATGTTCACTTGGTTTGTTCAACTCACCGACCCAGAAGTAATGTTCCTAAGCAGACTTGTATGACTGTGTTTTTTTCTTCTTTAAATGGGAGTGTGAGTCTCTCCTCACCTCCAGTATCTGGTGTTCACTGAGACAGTCTGAGGCAGGAGGGAGGTTAGACTCTGAGGATAGACTCCGAGGATAGTAGGAGATGCACGTGATCGTCTCCCCGTCAGGTTTCCATAATGTTGGATTTGAATGGACACAGAGTATTTCTCTATATAATGATCTGTGTTGTGCAGCCTAATAGCTGTTTTTAGGCCTGACATTACAGCCATAGAATCTACTAAAACATGTGATTTGAATGCGTACTGTATGGTCTAAAGAATCACAGTAGAAAGGTATTATTTTTTTATCTTTGTCAGCCGAGTCTTTAAAAGCAATTTGGCATCTATTGTTGAGATAATTTGATCAGCACCCTGCTGGTATGACAAACGAGCCTCTTGGAAAGTGATGATTTTCAATTTAGTATTATATTTAATCTCATCGCTCACTCTGAGCTGTGTATCGCCAACGTGAGTTCTGCTGCTGATGTTCGTCTGAGGAAAACAATAAAACTCTGCTTTAATCTGCCGTATAAACATTTAGAGGGGACATATGGTGCTCACATTCATACTAGAACATGTTTACCTGCTTTAAAGTTCAGAAAACACAGTCTGTCTGAATATACCTGTGTTCACTCTCCGTCTGAAGCGCTCCGTTCTACCGCCGGTCTGATCCGGTGCGTTCTAATACTCATACTACCGTACTATTCAGTATACCAGGAACACATTTAGTAAGTCCCAATACATAGTATGTCAAATGCAGTATGCCCAAAATAGCAGGATGTTCTACTACATCCGGTCACATTTTGCAGAATGTAAGCCAGCATGCTTTTCTGACTATTCTGACCCACAATCCTTTGCACAGGGGAAATACCAGCAAGAGGGTTGTGATGAAGTAGTTTATCCTAATTCAGATGTCAGCAACCTGCGTCTCTTCAACCTGCGTCTCTTCAGCTCCTCTCCAGAGGCTCCCTGTGGGGTTTTAAACATGGAAATGAATAACTGTTCTTTTGTTTACATTTTTATTTATCATAGTTGTAGGTCTATGGTACGACGGTACGACGGAGTATTAGGGCCACATTGAGGAAAAAAGTACATCTGAGATTTAGAGAAATAAAGTCATAATATTATAAAGTAGTAATTTTACATGTTATTTTCTTTTTTTTTCTGGTAATATTCTGACTTTATTGTGTAAATCTCAGATGTGTTTTCCCTCAATGTGGCCCTAATGCTCCGTAGTACATTGTCTCTTTGGCCTTCACTGCATTAGACTGATATACTATATACTGAGACTATAAACTGACTTACCTTCATCACAATGATCACATGTTTTGCTGCTCCACACAGATTTTTCTAAAATGTCTCTATTGATAGTAAAGGTTGCTGACCCTAGAGCTAAATGTCTAGATACTGCATGCAACAGGACGTACTCTGAAACGGCAGCTGCAGTATGTACTCAAAGTAAAAGAAATTGATTTGGATCGCACCCCTAGATCTCAGGCGGTGTATATATATATATATATATATATATATTTTTATATATATATATATATATATATATATATATATATGAGGCTGCATGTGACACAGGAAGAGGAGCCCAAGCTGAATGGTTTGTTGAATCCCGTGTTTTCTGATCTCGACAGCCCACTAAAGAAGTGCCTGGGTTGTTTTATTTCTCATGTTGGTGGGTTGGTAGGAACTCCAGATACCCAGATGTCCTGTATGTCCCCTTTAATACCAAACTACATTGAGTGCATTTCATTTAACTTGTCCAAAACCTTTACTTATCTCTCTTTTCAGTAAGATAAGTAAAGGCCAGCGTGAATGTGTTCCCAGGTATTTAAAGTGCTGTTCAGAGAGTAGACCTGGAGGAGAGTCCTGGTCAGTGACCGGAGGATTCAGTCCTAATAAATGATGCTGTGACTTACAGAGCTAAAGAAACAGGAAGTGCTATAGTCTAGATCTGCTCTTTGATTACATGTAATCAGATCACAGAAATGTAACTTCAGTTTATTTACAGCAGCACTCCTGTAACAGACGCTACTCTGAAAGTATATGGCGTTGGATTGAAAAGGGGATTGGAGGCAGTTTGTGACTCAAAACCCAATCAGTCATTTTATGACCATATAAATTACAGATGTGTTACATACACATACAGCATACTGTATCATAAGAAGAAGACTATGATGTTTGTGACATATAGTAAGTAAGTAAGTAAGACTTTATTTATATAGCACATTTCATACAGGAGTTGCAGTTCAAAGTGCTTTACATAAAATAAATTAAAACCAAGCAGCAAGAGCAGTGCATGGAGTCAACAAAATCCTAATAAAAATAATGAAACATTTTAGATCAGTAGAAATAGTAAAATATAAATAGTGCAGGATAAAATTCGTAGTGCAAGTTACAGAGAAAATGCTCTGGTAAAAAGATAGGTTTTAAGATGTCTTTTGAAAATGTCTAGCGTGTTTGCTTCCCTAATATTTATGGGTAGTGCGTTCCATAATTTTGGGGCATAGTTGACAAAGGCCGCATCACCAATCTTCTTACGGCTGCTTCTGGTGACCTCTAATAGACCTGCATCTGATGATCGCAGTGTTCTCGCTGGTGTGTAGTTTGTGAGGGAGTTAGCAATGTAGCTAGGTCCTTGTCCATTTAGTGCTTTGTATGTGAGGAGGAGGACCTTGAAGTCAATTCTGAAAGTAACAGGCAGCCAGTGTAAAGTAGCTAGGACAGGACTGATGTGCTCTCTCCTTTTAGTTTTTGTTAATAATCTAGCTGCAGAGTTTTGGATGAGCTGGAGTCTTCCAGTGGTTTTCTTAGGAAGACCAGTGAAGAGTGCATTACAGTAGTCCAACCGGCTGGATATGAAAGCATGAATTAGCTTCTCAGCATCATTTTGGTTTATGAATGATCGTACCTTCGCTATGTTCCTGAGGTGAAAGAAAGCTGTTTTGGTCACTTTGTTAATGTGGGAGTTGAAATTCAAATCTGCGTCCAGGATGACACCGAGACTTGTCACCTCAGGTTTAAGCCAGGCGGTTAAACCTCGGAGATTCGTGGTTAGGACTCAATATAATATCTATAAAAGGGTTGTCAGATTCAACAGGATAAGCTGTATCTGAGTGGTTGCTTACAGGAGCTGCTGTAAGTTGTGCTGCAGCTGAACGCTCGGGGAGTTCTCCATTAGTGTGCGTGAACATTTTAACACCTAGTTTTCAGGCACATTAGCAAAAACTTGTGAGGTGATGCAATTAGTACTGCAGCGTTAGCAAAACCAACGAGCTCTCTGGGAAGTGTTAATGTACGTTTAAATGCTCCTGCTATGATTGTAAAGTTGATGTGCAAAAAGGTTGCTGCAGAGTCTACAGACAGATTCATCTGCAGCAATAAGAGTTATTCAAATAGCACATTGGTATTCTCAGAGAGCGCTCATCACCAATAGCAACACAATAATTATGACGATGAATTCCTTTAGAAGTCCGGCCTGGCGTCAGCAGCGGTTCTCCTCCACGTCTCCATCCATCCATGCATCCAGCCGTCCTCTCATCTGTCCTCCTTTGTTAATTAGTAAGAGGACGCTGAAAAGTGCTTGCGAAGCCGTTCCCCTTTGTCCTCGTCTGTTGCATGGCTGAGTTGAAGGCCTTATTATTTCCTCACAAAGGGATCCTGGTGAACGGACATTAACTCACATTCAAACCAAATCCACCGCCGTCCCAATTAGAGAGATTAGAGCTGTCACAGTGCACGCCGAGCCGAGCCGAGCCGAGCCGAGCCGAGCCGGGCCGGGCCGCCTCACCTAACCGAAGGAGACTAATGAAGTACCGACAGCTGCTGGGAGACATGCACACACACACGGGCAACAAAGAAGTATGCATACTTAACAAGTACATACACAGACAGGGAGACACATTAACACTCACATTCATCACGTGCACTCTCTTACAGACACATTAACACTCACATTCATCACGTGCACTCTCTTACAGACACATACTGTATGCATCACAAAGGTAGCCAACGGTACTCACACTCATTGCTAACCACACACACACTCATCATCTCCAGCTGTGAGCCCCTGACCTGACACATCCAGTTTGTGCACGTGTGCGCGGTGGGATGCGTGTAGATAGATATGAGCTGGGTGTTTGTGCAGTAAAGCTTTGTCAACAGGTCCAGTATTACTGCAGCTGTTTGCTGCTCTGTAGACAGAGAGCAGGGAATGATGCACAGGGTGTGTGCACGGCTCACAGAACAGGATCTCACAGCTAATAAAGCACACATCCTCCATAAAGAGACAACACACACTGAACAGTACAGACACATAGATAGTGATCTATCAGTCTGTCTGAATATCTGCTTCTCTCTTTCTGTGATACTCGGTCTTCTGTCTTCTGATGCCACTCTTCTCTCTTTCCCCCGCTGCTTTCATTTCTGTGAGAGAAAGAAAGCTGCAGTGGAAGTGCTGGTTGGTGTCATGTGCTTTCTTTCCTTTGCTCTAAGGATATCCCCAGTAATACAAAACCCAAAACTAACCTGGACTCCATCCTGACTCATATACCCCTCTCCTCTCTGCTTGCTGTTCATCACACAGCCCAGTCGCACGAAAAGGCGTGTGAATGACACGATAATGCACGAGGCCAAAGCGTGTAATAAGAACGTCGTTCTTGTTTTTGGTGTATCGTCTGTAGCCCGTGTCGTCTGTACTGCCTGCAGCGTCTGTGTGAATATGCTGCACTCAGAGCCAGTGACGTAGAATAAAAGGTGGGACAGATTGGTAATGGCGGGCGGGAGGGTGGGGTGGATGGATCCAACAAACACAGAATGTTCAACCAGGAGACTGCTGTTTGGTTTTGTTAGCGTGTTTTCTGTACTTATGTTCCGTTGTTTCCGTACGTATTCTACTTAGTGTAAGTAGTGATTTTAAGGCCAACCATGAGGATGTTCCTAAACCTAAGTGTGTGGTTTTGTTGCCCCCTGCTGGTACTGCAGCTTCATACATGCGTGAAATGACCCTGACACGCTCTCCTCTGGTGGACAGGCGGGTCTGTTACAGGCTTGGGTGTGATATCTAAGCCCCCAGGAAGACACAGTGGTCTAACGGTGGAATCACAACCTCGTGTCCGTCTCCTGATAACTTTGGACCCAAACAGACTTTTTCCCACTGTGGGAACGAGACGTCTGTAAATCAGTGGATCGGGGTTTTTTAGGTAAATCAACCTCCCAGTACGAACAATGGAGGCGGAAGATCGCCGGATGATTTGGGTAATTGTATACTAGGAAGTCAAGCTTTTTTAGCTTCATGCTCCACTGAGCAACTTTCAGAGGAATGATTGTGGCCCCGCCTTCAACGCTGGATCCACTTCTCTCTATACATCCATGCTGATATCGGGCTGCATCACAACAGACAATGTTCCCTAGTGATGGCACCACCCGGACTCCATGGAGAGGAAAACATGCACATTCTCCAAACTGTTTGTGGTGCTGGGAGGAGATCCCCTCCAATATGTACTTATTCAAAGAAATGACTTGCTCCCACTCACACCTTTCTCTGCTTTAGTAGTCAACGTTTGGGTCAACCAGGACCTTCATCAGGACATTAAGAAGCTCAAGTGGTGGTGCTGACTCCATACCTGTCATCTCTCCCTTATGTCCTGAGGCTCAGATGGAGAACATGTCCCATGTTTCCTCCCTAATGGGGACACAAGAAGAGACTTTAAAGAGACACAGCATCCTTCTCCAATGAGTTCATTTGTAGATGTGCAGGACGGGTGGTGCGAGACGCTGAAAGTACTGTATGTTCCTCCACAGAACCAAAGACAGGAGAGATAATTCAGGATAATGAAAACGCATTTGGCTTCAGAGGTCAAACTGTATTCATCATTTCTCATAACCACAGCTGGTTGCCTTTTAATGCCGGCCCTGCTGTTTTTATGGACAGGAAGCTCCTGGTGTCGGAGCAGTGAGAGGTATCAGTCCTCCAGGTCGTTGGCACGCTGACAGCTGCTCATTTCTGCATTGTGTGTTTTATAGCTGCTTCCTGGAGGACTCAAAAGATGTACAGTTAGAGTCTTAGTCCTCTCTGTATTGTCCTTCAGTGACAGGAACACTGAGTAGTAATCACACACACACACACACACACACACAGACAGCTAAAGTGGAAGGCATCTTCAGCTTGTTGTTTTCATCGCTCCTTGTCTGGTTATCTCCCGTTGCAGGCGACTCGGCGGGCACCTGTGGGGATCCCGGCACACCTGGCCATGCCAGCAGGGAGGCAGGGAACTTCAAAGTGCGCAGCAAGGTGCGCTTCACCTGCGCGGTGGGACACACGCTGTACGGGTCGGCAGAGAGGATCTGCTTCCCCAACGGGACCTGGTCGGGCAGACAGCCGTTCTGCAAACGTAAGAGGATTCTTTCAAATGTCTTTGTGGTGTGCTGAGTGCATAGGAGTCATACAAAGAGATCAAACACACACACTCATTCACACACAGGCCCACAGACACCAGGACACTCACACAGCTACACAGAGAGATGCACGGTTACTCTCGGGCACCGTGTCAAACGTTTAGTATTCACTCCAAAGTGCCTGTAAGCTCCCAATATTAAAAACTAGTGTTAAAACTAGTGTTAACTTCCTAGTGTTGTTTACTTGTATACAGTATTTATATAGTTTGAAAGACACGTATTTACCAGGCAGGAAACAAAAGTTGTGTTTAGTGTTTTAGGGTCTCAACCAAGATCCGTTATCTCAGACCGTCTTCCAGTTTCATGATCCTTTTTAAACTCTATCTCTGGTAAATCACAATCTAATGGAAGTATAATATCGCTGGATGCCTCTTTAATATTAAACACTGATGAATTTGATCAGTTCACTTGATTTGTTACATTTGTTGTGTATTCTCCTCAAAATGCGTTATCAAGAAAAGTATTATTTTGGTACGGCACCGACACCGGCATCTACGACAGCGTATTAGGACCAAAAATAATAATTACAGAGCCGGGGAGGGGAATAATAATACGTGATTAAAGTCAGTGCAGAACCGTGGTAACGCCAGCCACCGTCTGAACTATGCTGCTCCTAAAGTATTATTATTATTATTATTATTATTATGGTAAAGATGACCTCTGAGCGAGGCGAAGGTCCTGAAAGACACATATACACGTTTTCTTTCATGTTCTTTCTGTGCTCTTTTATGAGCAAAAGTAAATACTAATATTGTAGAAGTTACAGAGAAGGAGAAGAACAGCTTCTATCTTTGACTGCATGAAGGAATGTGTCTTTGATTCCTGTAAAAACCAACTGGTGAGATTCCAAACACTGCGTTACCATGGTTACACACTGATGCTCTTAAGGGAGCGTGCCCAACTGTCAGTGTGTCAGTGTTGAAGGGAAAACAACACACAACATAGCAGCTCGTGTTGAACCACAGATTATGGAGCAATATGTCCTTAGAGTTTTTTGGAAGGGCCGTGTGGAGCACCCTGCTTAGCCTGCTGCCCTGCGACACGGCCCAGGATCAGCAGATGAGGATGGATGGACGGATGGAGAGAGTCTGCTACCAGATAATGTATTCTGCACCCGGCGGCTCATGTTGCCGCAGCGTTAAACGGTGGCATATGTGGTGTGATGAGGTTGATCCAACCTTGCAAAGCGAAGCGATGTGTTTCCTTAACAAAAAAATAACTCCACCATTTCTCATTACCGGGATTTTGACCTCCAATTCATGACTTTATGATCTCAGACATTTGTGAGTTTTTTTCTCATAAATTTGCCACTTTAATCTGAGACTTTTTCTATGAATATATATATGTATATATATATATAACCCCCCTCCCCCGGCTCCGTAATCATTATTTTTTAACGTACAATGGTGTTAATGTGTCTTCATCAGCTGTGGTATGAAAAGATGTGAAACAGTAACCAGCCCTGGCTTACACACTGAAACACTGAATGCAACACATGGGCAGCATGGATGTGCATGTGAGTGTACATGTAGGTGCTCATGTGCATCCATCCTCACCTACACACACAAATGATTGCAGAAGCTCCCGAACCCATTGGTGCAGCAGATGGATAAGTATCTCTCTGCTGCAGTCGGCTGTTTCCTGCCAGCACATGGTGCTGTGACTAGCTTCCAGATTGCAACCAAAAGATTCATTAATTCCAGACTCCTAAAGCCAAGTTCTTTCTGGACTGTGATAAATGAATCATTGTGGATTTTGAAGATATTAGTTCTCAGAACGGCAGCTCTACATCTTGCATAAATTACCCCTGGGGGTCAGCCGGGTATTGAGGCAAATGCTCCACTCTCTTCTCTCCTCTGCTCTCTTCATCTCTCTTCTCTTCTTCTCTCCTCTGCTCTCTTCATCTCTCTTCTCTTCTTCTCTCCTCTGCTCTCTTCATCTCTCTTCTCTTCTTCTCTCCTCTGCTCTCTTCATCTCTCTTCTCTTCTTCTCTCCTCTGCTCTCTTCATCTCTCTTCTGCTTACTGTCCTTCAGGTTGGCACAGTTTTTAATAAGATAGTCCGATGCAGAGTCTCTCTGAACTCTCTCTCTGTTCAGCTGCCTTTTATTCACACACCCTTTTGACTTTCTCTCTCTTCTCTCTCTGTCTGTCGTTCGTTCCCCTGATGTCAGCCTTTTCTCTTGCTTCTCCCCTGATTCCTCTCTGTCTTAATCTCATTGTCTGGCTGTCTCTCCTCTCCGTCCCCGTCCACTCCTCCATCTGTCCCTCCTCCGTCTCCCTCTCTCTCTCTCTCTCTCTCTCTCTCTATTGCTCAGCCTGACTCCTCCCTCCCCTCTTTTTACTCCACATCTCTCTTCCACTACCTTTTTATCTCTCCATCTCCTGGCTGAAGTCCTGATTTAAAGATTGTTTTAGCCCTCCCTCCAGCTCAGGAGGTTGGGGGGGGGGGCAGAGATCCACTGGAGCCTGAATGAGTCTCAGTGCTGCCTGTCTGTGATCTAAAGCCCCGTCTGTCTGCTGCTGAAGCCCATCCATCCGTCAGCCACAACCTCTCACAGTCACTGTGGATATTCAGCCTCATATCCACCGCACGAGACAGAGTCACATGTAATAGAGGACCGCACTAGACAGAGTCACAGAAGAGAGACCGCACAAGACAGAGGCACAGGAAGAGAGACCGCACGAGACAGAGGCACAGGAAGAGAGACCGCACAAGACGAGGCACAGGAAGAGAGAGACCGCACGAAGAGGCCACAGGAAGGAGACCGCACGAGACAGAGGCACAGGAAGAGAGACCGCACAAGACAGAGGCACAGGAAGAGAGAGACCGCACGAGACAGAGGCACAGGAAGAGAGACCGCACGAGACAGAGGCACAGGAAGAGAGAGACCGCACGAGACAGAGGCACAGGAAGAGAGACCGCAAAGACAGAGGCACAGGAAGAGAGAGACCGCACGAGACAGAGGCACAGGAAGAGAGACCGCACGAGACAGAGGCACAGGAAGAGAGAGACCGCACGAGACAGAGGCACAGGAAGAGAGACCGCACGAGACAGAGGCACAGGAAGAGAGAGACCGCACGAGACAGAGGCACAGGAAGAGAGACCGCAAAAGACAGAGGCACAGGAAGAGAGAGACCGCACGAGACAGAGGCACAGGAAGAGAGACCGCACGAGACAGAGGCACAGGAAGAGAGAGACCGCACGAGACAGAGGCACAGGAAGAGAGACCGCAAAAGACAGAGGCACAGGAAGAGAGAGACCGCACGAGACAGAGGCACAGGAAGAGAGACCGCAAAAGACAGAGGCACAGGAAGAGAGGACCGCACGAGACAGAGGCACAGGAAGAGAGACCGCACGAGACAGAGGCACAGGAAGAGAGACCGCAGAAGAAGAGGCACAGGAAGGAGAGAGACACCGCACGAGACAGAGGCACAGGAAGAGAGACCGCAAGACAGAGGCACAGGAAGAGAGAGACCGCACGAGACAGAGGCACAGGAAGAGAGACCGCACGAGACAGAGGCACAGGAAGAGAGACCGCACGAGACAGAGGCACAGGAAGAGAGAGACCGCACGAGACAGAGGCACAGGAAGAGAGACCGCAAGACAGAGGCACAGGAAGAGAGACCGCACAAGACAGAGGCACAGGAAGAGAGACCGCACGAGACAGAGGCACAGGAAGAGAGAGACCGCACGAGACAGAGGCACAGGAAGAGAGACCGCAAGACAGAGGCACAGGAAGAGAGAGACCGCACGAGACAGAGGCACAGGAAGAGAGACCGCAAAAGACAGAGGCACAGGAAGAGAGACCGCACGAGACAGAGGCACAGGAAGAGAGACCGCACGACAGAGGCACAGGAAGAGAGACCGCACAAGACAGAGGCACAGGAAGAGAGACCGCACGAGACAGAGGCACAGGAAGAGAGACCGCACAAGACAGAGGCACAGGAAGAGAGACCGCACGAGACAGAGGCACAGGAAGAAGAGACCGCACGAGACAGAGGCACAGGAAGAGAGAGACCGCACGAGACAGAGGCACAGGAAGAGAGACCGCACGAGACAGAGGCAAGGAAGAGAGACCGCACGAGACAGAGGCACAGGAAGAGGAGAAGCACGAGACAGAGGCACAGGAAGAGCCACCGCACGAGACAGAGGCACAGGAAGAGAGACCGCACAAGACAGAGGCACAGGAAGAGAGACCGCAAAGACAGAGGGCACAGGAAGAGAGAGACCGCACGAGACAGAGGCACAGGAAGAGAGAGACCGCACGAGACAGAGGCACAGGAAGAGAGACCGCACGAGACAGAGGCAAAGAGAAGAACCGCACGAGACAGAGGCACGGAAGAGAGAGACCGCACGAGACAGAGGCACAGGAAGAGAGAGACCGCACAGACAGAGGCAAAGGAAGAGAGACCGCACGAGACAGAGGCACAGGAGAGAGACCGCACGAGACAGAGGCACAGGAAGAGAGAACCGCACGAGACAGAGGCACAGGAAGAGAGACCGCACGAGACAGAGGCACAGGAAGAGAGACCGCACAAGACAGAGGCACAGGAAGAGAGACCGCACGAGACGAGGCACAGGAAGAGAGACCGCACAAGACAGAGGCACAGGAAGAGAGAGACCGCACGAGACAGAGGCACAGGAAGAGAGACCGCACAAGACAGAGGCACAGGAAGAGAGACCGCACGAGACAGAGCACAGAAGAGAGACCGCAAGAGACAGAGGCACAGGAAAGAGAGACCGCACGAGACAGAGGCACAGGAAGAGAGACCGCACGAGACAGAGGCACAGGAAGAGAGACCGCACGAGACAGAGGCACAAAGAGAGACCGCACGAGACAGAGGCACAGGAAGAGCCACCGCACGAGACAGAGGCACAGGAAGAGAGACCGCACAAGACAGAGGCACAGGAAGAGAGACCGCAAAAGACAGAGGCACAGGAAGAGAGAGACCGCACGAGACAGAGGCACAGGAAGAGAGAGACCGCACGAGACAGAGGCACAGGAAGAGAGACCGCACGAGACAGAGGCACAGGACGAGAGAGACCGCAGAGACAGAGGCACAGGAAGAGAAGACCGCACGAGACAGAGGCACAGGAAGAGAGAGACCGCACGAGACAGAGGCACAGGAAGAGAGACCGCACGAGACAGAGGCACAGGAAGAGAGACCGCACGAGACAGAGGCACAGGAAGAGAGACCGCACGAGACAGAGGCACAGGAAGAGAGACCGCACAAACAGAGGCACAGGAAGAGAGAGACCGCACGAGACAGAGGCACAGGAAGAAGAGACCCAAAAGACAGAGGCACAGGAAGAGAGAGACCGCACGAGACAGAGGCACAGGAAGAGAGAGACCGCACAAGACAGAGGCACAGGAAGAGAGAGACCGCGAGACAGAGGCACAGGAAGAGAGAGACCGCACGAGACAGAGGCACAGGAAGAGAGAGACCGCACAAGACAGAGGCACAGGAAGAGAGAGACCGCACGAGACAGAGGCACAGGAAGAGGAGACCGCACAAGACAGAGGCACAGGAAGAGAGAGACCGCACAAGACAGAGGCACAGGAAGAGAGACCGCACGAGACAGAGGCACAGAAGAGAGACCGCACGAGACAGAGGCACAGGAAGAGAGACCGCACGAGACAGAGGCACAGAAGAGAGACCGCACGAGACAGGGGCACAGGAAGAGAGAGACCGCACAAGACAGAGGCACAGGAAGAGAGAGACCGCACGAGACAGAGGCACAGGAAGAGAGAGACCGCACAATACTAATTCACATTAATATATACCTCACAATACAGTATTCACATTAATATATACCTCACTATACATATTCACATTAATATACAGTATATACCTCAAAATACATATTTATATTATTATATTTATATTAGACAAATATGAAGAAGTTAAACTCTTAATCAGACTAACAGTAACAGTTGAAGCTTCTAAATACAGGAAGAACAGCTGGAAAAAGAAAAAACTCCAGATGTGTGAATGATTAAATTAACAGACTTATTAATTTAATGGAACACTCAAAAGTCAGATATAGTCTTATAGATATAAATAGCATTAATAAATGTAAATGATGGATGGATTACACCTCATTATATCCATTAGTTACGACACGGCGTGTGACTGTTTCAGCCTTCTCTCAGCTGCGTCCCGTCTCCGGCGGTGTGAAACGGACTCAAGACCAAGTAAAGAAATAAATATAAAAACATAATTCAAAGCAGTAAACAGCCCCAGCATAGATCCAGCTGTTCTTCCTGCATCTGTCAGTTTAAACTGAGTTGTTTTAGTCTGAATATGACGGTAACTTCTTCATATGTGTGTAATATTATCATACAATCACTGCACAGAGCTCTGATTGGTCAGTAGGAGGTGCTTTAATACCAGCTGATCTCTTATCTGGAACAGAACCTGTTCCGGAGTCCAGGCCTCCGGTGTGTTTGGGTGTGTGTCTGAGTGATGCGTTTGCACATTGATGAGTTTGTGTGTGTGTGTGTGTGTGTGTGTGTGTGTGTGTGTGTGTGTGTGTGTGTGCACACATGGTAATTGAGAAATCACCACCGCACCTCCTACAAGAATCACTATTTCAGATTTTCCAGGCAATTAGGTGATTGAGGGAGCAGATCAGTTTGGTAATTAGACATGATGATTTGGAGCAGAAGAAAAACACATGATACCAACTGTCTCCTCTCGTCTCCTCTCGTCTCCACTCGTCTCCTCTCGCCTCCTCTCGCCTCCTCTCGTCTCCTCTCGCCTCCTCTCGCCTCCTCTCGCCTCCTCTCGCCTCCTCTCGTGTCCTCTCGCCTCCTCTCGCCTCCTCTCGCCTCCTCTCGTCTCCTCTCGTCTCCTCTCGCCTCCTCTCGCCTCCTCTCGCCTCCTCTCGTCTCCTCTCGCCTCCTCTCGCCTCCTCTCGCGTCCTCTCGCCTCCTCTCGCCTCCTCTCGCCTCCTCTCGTCTCCTCTCGTCTCCTCTCGCCTCCTCTCGCCTCCTCTCGTGTCCTCTCGCCTCCTCTCGCCTCCTCTCGCCTCCTCTCGCCTCCTCTCGTCTCCTCTCGCCTCCTCTCGTCTCCTCTCGCGTCCTCTCGCCTCCTCTCGCCTCCTCTCGCCTCCTCTCGTCTCCTCTCGTCTCCTCTCGTCTCCTCAGGTAGACGTTCCTGTTGGCGTCTTCTTCAGAAGCTGTAAATGGTTCCTTAGTGTGAAAAGCCCGACCCGTCAGTTAACTCCTGTTTCATTGCTTGAAATTGTCAGGAGTGATTTTGCATATTTCAAAATAATCTATTCGTTATTTAGTCAAATCTGATGACTAAAAAAGTTATATTATTGTTACGATCCTTTTCTTCTAGATGTCATTGCCATGGTGTACTATGGGACTGTATTTCCTGATGAGTCAGTAGTCAGTAGTCAGTAGTGTACCTCAGTGTAAAGCCGTGATGCTGTTTAGAGATCGGTGGTTGGTTTGGTTCACAGCTTCTTTAAGAGAACTCTGACACAAGCCAGCGATCTCCATCTGCCCTTCTCAGATCGTTCTACCTGAGTTTCTAATCGAGTCTAGAAACTACAAATATAATATCAGGTCAAAAGCAAAACATAATTTTTTCCTAAATAAATATTACTATTGACACAAAATGGAATGAATATGTTTTTGGTAGCCCTTTACAGTTTTTCTCGATTGTTTCCACACGTGTTCTGAAAGCATGCCTCATACTCTCAGAACTCTACACACAAATCAAAAACACACACACAATGGGCAGAACCCCTCAATTCTCCTGCAAAATGAAACTTTACATTCAAAACAATGTTATTTCTTCTCAAAATGGTATTTTGTTTTCAAATGACACACACACACCATCATATGAATAGACATTTATAAGAACCAGTTGAACACTGATGTGCTCAATGTAAAACACTGTGATGAATGGAAAACACTTCTTCTCCATTCATCATGATGACTTAGGCCTTTTGTTCAGTGTTACACTTACTACAGACAGTACATACATTACTACAGACAGTACATACATTACTACAGACAGTACATACATTACTACAGACAGTACATACATTACTACAGACAGTACATACATTACTACAGACAGTACATACATTACTACAGACAGTACATACATTACTACATACATTACTACATTACTACAGACAGTACATACATTACTACAGACAGTACATACATTACTACAGGACAGTACATACATTACTACAGACAGTACATACATTACTACAGACAGTACATACAGAAGTGTGTTGTAAAATATTTTAGAATATTGTTTTTATACTCAGAATACACAAATACACGGTAACAAATATATTTTATTTTCCCCACAAAAACAATGTACACAGTGAACATCCCAACCAACACAAAGTTGCACATACAGAGGTCTACATACAAAACAACAGAGGAATTTACTGTATACAGTTACAGTAAAAAGAACTATGCTGCATCCTCTCTTCTGTTTCGGTCTGGCCACAGCACCTCATCCACATCACAAGCAATGTTTTCCCTGGCCAAGCAGCGGGGGAAATATCGCTTAGCATGTCGAATCCAGCCATGAAAAGCATCAACTGCTATATCTCCACATGCGTCTTCCATAGCTTGGAGAAGGGGTATACGCGTTTGTGGATTTCGGTCATACACTTTCCATGATTGCTAATTGTAACACTGTGTGACAGGGGTTTGCCCATGTGATGAGTCAGTGTGCATAGTAGGGCAATTGACTTTAGCATTTTGAATGACAGTGTGTTCCTTGTGAAAACGAGATTTTCTTCATGGAAATTGTGCCAAATGCAGAGAATTGTGTGTAGTGTAGTGTGTTTTAGAACTGCAATTTGAGTGTAAAGCAGGAATTGTGCTTGTAGTTTAGCAGAATTGGTTCAGGGGGTTGGTGCATGAGTTACATGTTGTGGTCATTGTGTGTCAAGTACCAGTATTTGTGTGTAAACAATTGAGAAAAACTGTAATCGCCTTGAGACCTTCAGGAGTCGTCCTGCAGCCACCTCGGGGGGGCTCCCAGCTCTCCGATTGTGAATCACTGCTATGGAAAATAGAAGAATCCATTATAGTATTTTACACCGCTGACCTTCACCTCCTCTCTGTTCTCCTCTCCTGTATTGTATTGCAGCGGTGCAGTGTGGGAACCCGGCCACGCCTGCTCACGGACGGATTTCCCGCGTGGATGGAATAACTTTCTCCCACTCCATCGTGTATTCCTGTATGGAGGGCTACTTCCTCTCCGGCTCGCCCACACGCCAGTGTCTGGCCAATGGCACGTGGTCTGGAACGGCTCCAAACTGCACAAGTGAGTTTTATGTGCACGGAACACACACACACACACACACACAACACAAGTCAGTGTTTCTATGTTGATCACATTTTGCTCAGTCACACTGACACACCTCCACCGGCAGTCACAGGATGAGGTACTGTTGCTTTCAGAAAGAGAAGAGAACAATAAGTAAAGATAGGACGAGGAAGACGAACACCAAGACCTCCTGTAGTGAGTCGCTGCTGACCAGTTACACGTGTGCACGTATATCAGTCACAATAAGAGTCTACTGTGATGCTGTATGAACCAATTCAACATGTGATTCATACTGTAGAGCAGTTAAACCCCTCTGAAAGGAAGTGGACAGGACTGAAGATGATTTCGCTCACTGTTTCTGCCAAAAGGAGGCGCTCCGCTTTGAGCGACCGGAGGCGCTCCGCTCTGAGCGACCGGCGGCGCTCCGCTCTGAGCGACCGGCAGTGCTCGCTGCTAAATTAGGGTATAAAGTTTCAAATAATGCCTACTGTAAATCTCTTTGAGTCCTCTCTCTCTCCCTCTCTCTCTCTCTCTGCAAAGCGTCACAACTGTCAGGCAGTGTTTTATTGTCTGGATCTCAGCCTTGCAGTAATTAAGAAGTATGCCAATCTATATTCAATTTGCAGCGGGGTGACTATCAAACAAAATTACACATTGTTCTTCTCTCTGAAATCACCACATTCACTCTTCCTCTTTCTTTCTGTTGTTATCGAATCACAAGAAAAGATAAATGGTATGGGCATAGTTTTCAATTTTGGAATGAAATGAGTCTCTGGAGGGAGGGAGGGAGAGAGATGGAGGGAGGGAGGAAGAGAGGGAAGGAGACAAAGATTTCAAGTTGGATTGAATAATAATGATCAAACATGCAGAACAGCAGAAAGTCTTTCCTTCCTCTTCTCAGCCGGTTCATCACCAGACCTCTTCTCCTCCTCCTCCTGTATTCTATCACTTCACAGTCAATGTTAGTGGTCAGTTCAGGGACATCAACAACAGAGAGCCTTCATTAAGGAGGCAATCATTTTCACGGTTCACGGCTAATCGATCAGGTAGGTTACCAGATCAAAGTCACACAACGCTCTCAAGGAGAGAGACAGAGAGAGACAGAGAGAGAGAGAGAGAGAGACAGAGAGAGAGAGACAGAGAGAGAGAGAGAGAGAGAGAGAGACAGAGAGAGAGAGAGAGAGAGAGAGAGAGAGAAAGGAAGAGAGTTCTTCCTTTCTTTCTGTTTCTGAACTGTTTTGATGTTTGATAAATGAAATTTATGGAGCATGTTAAGGAATTAGTGAATTAGCTTTAGTGCACGAGGACCGAGGCGTGCACGAGGACTGAGGCGTGCACGAGGACCGAGGCGTGCACAGTGAACGGTGCAGTAAAGAGCTCTTAATAAAGTAAACAGGAAGCAGTGATTATTCAGGAGGACTATTTGCTTTGTAACATGACGCCAAAGTGTTGATTTATCTCTTCTTCTTTAGCTCTTTGTATTCTCCTTTTCTCCACTCCTTCCCTCTCTCCCTCTCTCCCTCCTTCCCTCTCTTTGTCTCTAGTTTAACCACAGAGCCAGTCCTGCTGGATGTGGGCTTGAAGGATTAAATTAAGACATCATTAGATTTATGAGTATCAATCAATCAATAACGTTATTCGTCCCCAGTGGGACATTGATTCTGCAGCAGTGGAATGCATACATTCAGCACACATAAATGCAACCAGCTGATTCTTAAAGATCATTTAAATGAGGATAAGAGTTTCCTAATTCCTCCAGTAGTGGTGTCCTTTCATCCAACAGAACTACATTCAGAGTCTGACTGAAAGTGAGATACGTCTGTTTCCTCACCCAGCATCCCGTCCTCTGGTTGAGCCGCCAGAGCTCCGATGCGTCATGATGTCACTAACACACCTGGATGATGTCAGCGTGGTACCCGGTCGGGGATAACCAGAGATGTGATTCTAAAACGCTGACCGGCTGTGTTTAAATTATGCAGCGTTACCGGCAGCAGGTTGTTGCAGAGCTTGTAAACTCCTCTGGTTCCCTGCCTGAACATGAGTTCTCCCACTAACCTGTTTTCTTTGGAGCAAGTAAATGTAGTAAATGAAAAAGCTGTTGAGTTGTTGAAGTCAACAGCCTGCAGCGTCTCTGCATTGTGCTGACTGACTGTGTTTCTCCTTCCTCCAGATAGACAGGCACACACAACCATTTATTCTCTTCTAGTCAGACATCCACATGAGATGCTTCTGGTCGATAGCGTCTTTCATTCATTCAGCTGCTTCTGGCTGATGTTCGGAGAGACGTATCATACTCTATTCAAGATAATATGGTGTTCAAAATCAATTCCAGTAATTCAGTGGTCGTTGAATGTAGAGGAATGTTTGCTCTGTCTTTGAATCCTTTCAGAGATCTTTAACAACTTGGTTTTATTTACAGTGTTTTAGTGTGTAACTGCAGACGATCCCACGGAGACCTGACGTTATTACTCCTGTGCTGCAGTACTCAGAAGACTTTACCAGTTTAATGTGTTTATGACTTATAGTTAATCAGAATAATAACTGTACTTTACAGAAAAACAACATTATTGTGTTTGATTAAAACAGCTTAACGTGTTCTTTATGTACGTTCATTAGAAGAAATCATTTTAATCTCCTCATATTGTTCCCTCAAGTGGAGATGGAAAGATGAACCGGATTATAGCAAGTAACAAGTATATAGTTTAGTTTATGATATAATCATCTGGATGAGTAGATACCACTCTGTGTGTGAGTAGTAGAACATGTTCTGGTGTGATTTGGTGAACTGACCCTAAAAATGAGTTCACTAGGAGAACAAGGGAGTGTAAGAAAGTAGATCAGGCTGACTGTTTAGTTTATTGATTACACAAAGAGTTTGCATAAGAAGCAGGCAGCAGTGCATATATACAATAAAACCATGGACTGCATTATGAGTCACTGTGTATCAAACATCTAATACATCAGTGGCAGCAATCATCTGACATAGATTACAGGATCCAGGCTGCTGGGTGTAGTATGGAATCCTGAACAGATCAAAAACACACAACGAATATCCAGATCAGTTGCAGCATCCGTCAGACACACACCGAGACAGTTAACAGTTCAACATCCAGTTCACAGAAGGGACCGTCTTACTGTACCTGTCAGGGTTGGAGTTGGAGTTGCTCTAGGATTAGATTCATTATTTAACCTGCAGTACTGCCATCAACCTAAAACCTGGGTTTGGAGGCCCTTGTTCTCCTCTGTGCTCTCAGCCAGCAGCTCTCTGATGCATCTGGTGTCGGTAGAAAGTGTGTCTCACTCAGCGGTGATAAATACGTCCAAGTGTTGAGGTTGTTGGCAGCAGCTGAGAATAAACAAGCAGAGATTAATTTAAGAGAGGAGGCGTGAGCCGGGACAGCCATATGCATCAAGCTGGCTTCGTACATTAAGATGAACAAGTCACCAATGATTTTGTAATAAGTAGGCACAAATTAGGGCTGTAAGATTAAACAAGGGCTACGGAGAATCAATCACATAGAGGCTGGCGGATAAACGATTCCATCGGAGAGATAGCACCAGGTTAAGACCTGACAGCAGAGTGGGCCAACACTCACTGGGCCATCTGTTTACTCGGGACAAACCGTGCCATGAGAAGAAGCCAAGAACAGGCTCATGAAAAGAAGAGTGAATGACTGGGGAGACATTATTACCACTACTAGGGATGCACCAATACCACTCTGTTTCAGACCGAGTACAAGTACCTCCACTGGGTACTCTCCGATACCGAGTACCGATACGAGTACTTCTCTGTGCCTAAAGAGCCTCGTTAACAGCCAGCTGAGGGGTGTGAGCGACACACGGCAGGCTGGGGAGTCCCGCATACGAGGCGGTGCGCCGCCACCGGCTCTAGGGGGCTTGGAAAGGCTCGGGGGGAAGGTGGCTCACAGACAAAGGGGTCGCTGCGCCCTCTCTCCCCGCCAGGGAAGAAAAAGTTCAGTTGTAACTTTATCCAGCATCAGTGTGTAGCGTTCAGCGTTAGCAGGATATATCCAGGATATATGTATATCCAGGAGCAGAAGAGAAGTAATGAGCCTCAGTCTGGGAAATACAGTCTTACAGTGGAAAACACTCGCAGTCACACCGGGTGAAAATACATTCTGGTTCGATTCGGCGTCCAGTCGGCGATGTGCTCGTGTTGACTCCCGGGAATTGTAACGTTAGTATATCCAGTAACGAACTGCAGCAAGCAGACACACAGACAGACAGACAGACAGACAGACAGACAGACAGACAGACAGACAGACACACAGACACACAGACATACAGACACACAGACATACAGACACACAGACAGACACACAGACACACAGACAGACAGACACACAGACAGACAGACAGACAGACACACAGACACACAGACAGACAGACACACAGACAGACAGACAGACAGACACACAGACAGACAGACAGACAGACAGACAGACAGACACACAGACACACAGACACACAGACAGACAGACAGACAGACACACAGACAGACAGACAGACAGACAGACACACAGACACACAGACAGACAGACAGACAGACAGACACACAGACACACAGACAGACAGACAGACAGACACACAGACACACAGACAGACAGACAGACACACAGACAGACAGACAGACAGACAGACACACAGACAGACACACAGACAGACAGACAGACACACAGACACACAGACACACAGACAGACAGACAGACAGACAGACACACAGACACACAGACAGACAGACACACAGACACACAGACAGACAGAC
>CM025846.1:17224885-17239885 GCA_014673565.1 Sebastes schlegelii
ATATATACCTCACTATACATATTCACATTAATATATACCTCAAAATACATATTCACATTAATATATATACCTCACTATACATATTCACATTAATATATACCTCACAATACATATTCACATTAATATATATACCTCACTATACATATTCACATTAATATATACCTCACTATACATATTCACATTAATATATACCTCACTATACATATTCACATTAATATATACCTCACTATACATATTCACATTAATATATACCTCACAATACATATTCACATTAATATATACCTCACAATACATATTCACATTAATATATACCTCACTATACATATTCACATTAATATATATACCTCACTATACATATTCACATTAATATATACCTCAAAATACATATTCACATTAATATATATACCTCACTATACATATTCACATTAATATATACCTCAAAATACATATTCACATTAATATATGTACCTCACTATACATATTCACATTAATATATACCTCACTATACATATTCACATTAATATATACCTCACAATACATATTCACATTAATATATACCTCACTATACATATTCACATTAATATATACCTCACAATACATATTCACATTAATATATATACCTCACTATACATATTCACATTAATATATACCTCACTATACATATTCACATTAATATATATACCTCACTATACATATTCACATTAATATATACCTCACTATACATATTCACATTAATATATACCTCACTATACATATTCACATTAATATATACCTCACTATACATATTCACATTAATATCCACCTCACTATACATATTCACATTAATATATACCTCACAATACATATTCACATTAATATATACCTCAAAATACATATTCACATTAATATATATACCTCACTATACATATTCACATTAATATATATACCTCACTATACATATTCACATTAATATATACCTCACTATACATATTCACATTACTATATATACCTCACTATACATATTCACATTAATATATATACCTCACTATACATATTCACATTAATATATATACCTCACTATACATATTCACATTAATATATACCTCACTATACATATTCACATTAATATATACCTCACTATACATATTCACATTAATATATATACCTCACTATACATATTCACATTAATATATACCTCACTATACATATTCACATTAATATATACCTCACAATACATATTCACATTAATATATACCTCACTATACATATTCACATTAATATATACCTCACAATACATATTCACATTAATATATATACCTCACTATACATATTCACATTAATATATACCTCACAATACATATTCACATTAATATATACCTCACTATACATATTCACATTAATATATACCTCACTATACATATTCACATTAATATATATACCTCACTATACATATTCACATTAATATATACCTCACTATACATATTCACATTAATATATATACATCACTCATATTCACATTAAATATATAACTCACTATACATATTCACATTAATATCCACCTCACTATACATATTCACATTAATATATACCTCACAATACATATTCACATTAATATATACCTCAAAATACATATTCACATTAATATATATACCTCACTATACATATTCACATTAATATATATACCTCACTATACATATTCACATTAATATATACCTCACTATACATATTCACATTACTATATATACCTCACTATACATATTCACATTAATATATACCTCACTATACATATTCACATTAATATATATACCTCACTATACATATTCACATTAATATATACCTCACTATACATATTCACATTAATATATACCTCACTATACATATTCACATTAATATATACCTCACTATACATATTCACATTAATATATATACCTCACAATACATATTCACATTAATATATATACCTCACTATACATATTCACATTAATATATACCTCAAAATACATATTCACATTAATATATATACCTCACTATACATATTCACATTAATATATATACCTCACAATACATATTCACATTAATATATATACCTCACTATACATATTCACATTAATATATATACCTCACTATACATATTCACATTAATATATATACCTCACAATACATATTCACATTAATATATATACCTCACTATACATATTCACATTAATATATACCTCACAATACATATTCACATTAATATATACCTCACAATACATATTCACATTAATATATATACCTCACTATACATATTCACATTAATATATACCTCACTATACATATTCACATTAATATATACCTCACTATACATATTCACATTAATATATACCTCACTATACATATTCACATTAATATATATACCTCACAATACATATTCACATTAATATATATACCTCACTATACATATTCACATTAATATATACCTCACAATACATATTCACATTAATATATATACCTCACAATACATATTCACATTAATATATATACCTCACTATACATATTCACATTAATATATACCTCACTATACATATTCACATTATATATACCTCCTATACATATTCACATTATATATACCTCACAATACATATTCACATTAATATATACCTCACAATACATATTCACATTAATATATACCCACTATACATATTCACATTAATATATACCTCACATACATATTCACCTTAATATATATACCTCACTATACATATTCACATTAATATATACCTCACTATACATATTCACATTAATATATACCTCACTATACATATTCACATTAATAGATTACCTCACTATACATATTCACATTAATATATATACCTCACATACATATTCACATTATATAGTACCTCACTATACATATTCACATTAATATATACCTCACTATACATATTACGCATTAATATCCACCTCACTATACATATTCACATTAATATAGACCTCACAATACATTTCACATTAATATATACCTCAAATACATATTCACATTAATATATATAACCTCACTATACATATTCACATTAATATATACCTCACTATACATATTCACATTAATATATACCTCACAATACATATTCACATTAATATATACCTCACAATACATATTCACATTAATATATATACCTCACTATACATATTCACATTAATATATACCTCACAATACATATTCACATTAATATATATACCTCACAATACATATTCACATTAATATATATACCTCACTATACATATTCACATTAATATATACCTCACTATACATATTCACATTAATATATATACCTCACTATACATATTCACATTAATATATATACCTCACTATACATATTCACATTAATATATACCTCACTATACATATTCACATTAATATATATACCTCACTATACATATTCACATTAATATATACCTCACTATACATATTCACATTAATATATATACCTCACTATACATATTCACATTAATATATACCTCACTATACATATTCACATTAATATATGTACCTCACTATACATATTCACATTAATATATATACCTCACTATACATATTCACATAAATATATATATACCTCACAATACATATTCACATTAATATATACCTCAAAATACATATTCACATTAATATATAGACCTCACTATACATATTCACATTAATATATACCTCACTATACATATTCACATTAATATATATACCTCACTATACATATTCACATAAATATATATATACCTCACAATACATATTCACATTAATATATATACCTCACTATACATATTCACATTAATATATATACCTCACAATACATATTCACATTAATATATACCTCACTATACATATTCACATTAATATATATACCTCACAATACATATTCACATTAATATCTATACCTCACTATACATATTCACATTAATATATATACCTCACTATACATATTCACATTAATATATATACCTCACAATACATATTCACATTAATATATACCTCACAATACATATTCACATTAATATATATACCTCACTATACATATTCACATTAATATACAGTATATACCTCAAAATACATATTTATATTATTATATTTATATTAGACAAATATGAAGAAGTTAAACTCTTAATCAGACTAACAGTAACAGTTGAAGCTTCTAAATACAGGAAGAACAGCTGGAAAAAGAAAAAACTCCAGATGTGTGAATGATTAAATTAACAGACTTATTAATTTAATGGAACACTCAAAAGTCAGATATAGTCTTATAGATATAAATAGCATTAATAAATGTAAATGATGGATGGATTACACCTCATTATATCCATTAGTTACGACACGGCGTGTGACTGTTTCAGCCTTCTCTCAGCTGCGTCCCGTCTCCGGCGGTGTGAAACGGACTCAAGACCAAGTAAAGAAATAAATATAAAAACATAATTCAAAGCGGTAAACAGCCCCAGCATAGATCCAGCTGTTCTTCCTGCATCTGTCAGTTTAAACTGAGTTGTTTTAGTCTGATTATGACGGTAACTTCTTCATATGTGTGTAATATTATCATACAATCACTGCACAGAGCTCTGATTGGTCGGTAGGAGGTGCTTTAATACCAGCTGATCTCTTATCTGGAACAGAACCTGTTCCGGAGTCCAGGCCTCCGGTGTGTTTGGGTGTGTGTCTGAGTGATGCGTTTGCACATTGATGAGTTTGTGTGTGTGTGTGTGTGTGTGTGTGTGTGTGTGTGTGTGTGTGTGCACACATGGTAATTGAGAAATCACCACCGCACCTCCTACAAGAATCACTATTTCAGATTTTCCAGGCAATTAGGTGATTGAGGGAGCAGATCAGTTTGGTAATTAGACATGATGATTTGGAGCAGAAGAAAAACACATGATACCAACTGTCTCCTCTCGTCTCCTCTCGTCTCCACTCGTCTCCTCTCGCCTCCTCTCGTCTCCTCTCGTCTCCTCTCGCCTCCTCTCGCCTCCTCTCGCCTCCTCTCGTGTCCTCTCGCCTCCTCTCGCCTCCTCTCGTCTCCTCTCGCCTCCTCTCGTCTCCTCTCGCCTCCTCTCGCCTCCTCTCGCCTCCTCTCGTCTCCTCTCGTCTCCTCTCGCCTCCTCTCGTCTCCTCAGGTAGACGTTCCTGTTGGCGTCTTCTTCAGAAGCTGTAAATGGTTCCTTAGTGTGAAAAGCCCGACCCGTCAGTTAACTCCTGTTTCATTGCTTGAAATTGTCAGGAGTGATTTTGCATATTTCAAAATAATCTATTCGTTATTTAGTCAAATCTGATGACTAAAAAAGTTATATTATTGTTACGATCCTTTTCTTCTAGATGTCATTGCCATGGTGTACTATGGGACTGTATTTCCTGATGAGTCAGTAGTCAGTAGTCAGTAGTGTACCTCAGTGTAAAGCCGTGATGCTGTTTAGAGATCGGTGGTTGGTTTGGTTCACAGCTTCTTTAAGAGAACTCTGACACAAGCCAGCGATCTCCATCTGCCCTTCTCAGATCGTTCTACCTGAGTTTCTAATCGAGTCTAGAAACTACAAATATAATATCAGGTCAAAAGCAAAACATAATTTTTTCCTAAATAAATATTACTATTGACACAAAATGGAATGAATATGTTTTTGGTAGCCCTTTACAGTTTTTCTCGATTGTTTCCACACGTGTTCTGAAAGCATGCCTCATACTCTCAGAACTCTACACACAAATCAAAAACACACACACAATGGGCAGAACCCCTCAATTCTCCTGCAAAATGAAACTTTACATTCAAATCAATGTTATTTCTTCTCAAAATGGTATTTTGTTTTCAAATGACACACACACACCATCATATGAATAGACATTTATAAGAACCAGTTGAACACTGATGTGCTCAATGTAAAACACTATGATGAATGGAAAACACTTCTTCTCCATTCATCATGATGACTTAGGCCTTCCTCTCCGGGGAACCATCACCTTAACGTGGTGGAGAGGTTTGTGTGTCCCTATGACCCTGAGGGCTGTGTTGTCTGGAGCCTCGTGCTCCTGGTAGGGTCTCCCATGGCAAATTGGTCTTAGGTGAGGGGCCGGACTAAGAATGGTTCACAAAACCCCAATGACGACACGAGGCAGAGGAGGAGTTACCCGGCCCGGAGGAAGCCCGGGGCCCACGTCTGGAGCCAGGCCCAGACGGAGGGCCCGTCAACGAGCGTCTGGTGGCCGGGCTTGCCACGGAGCCCGGCCGGGGATACCCCGAAGAAGGAACGTGGCACCCCCCTCCTCTCCATCCTGTGG
Organism: Sebastes schlegelii; assembly: GCA_014673565.1. NCBI lineage: Eukaryota > Metazoa > Chordata > Actinopteri > Perciformes > Sebastidae > Sebastes > Sebastes schlegelii. Next base: position 17,231,154 of record CM025846.1, read on the forward strand.
GCTCACCACCTGCGGGAAGAACCGCTTGGGTCGGGTGCGCTGCCACACGGGTGGCAGTGAAGGCCAGGGACCTCGACGGACTGGACCCGGGCGGCAGAGGCTGGCTCTGGGGACGTGGAACGTCACCTCTCTGTGGGGGAAGGAGCCGGAGCTGGTGCGGGAGGTGGAGCGCTATCAGTTGGATCTGGTAGGGCTTACCTCTACGCACAGCCTCGGTTCTGGAACCGTACTCTTGGATAGGGGTTGGACTCTATTCTTCTCTGGAGTTGCCCATGGTGTGAGGCGCCGGGCGGGTGTGGGGATACTCACAAATCCCCGGCTGAGTGCCGCTATGTTGGAGTTTACCCCGGTGGACGAGAGGGTCGCCTCCCTACGCCTTCGGGTTATGGGGGGGAAAACTCTGACTGTTGTTTGTGCGTATGCACCAAACAGCAGTTCGGAATATTCGGCCTTCTTGGAGACCCTGAATGGAGTCCTGTATGGGGCTCCAGTAGGGGACTCCATAGTTCTCCTGGGAGACTTCAATGCGCACGTGGGCAACGATGGAGACACCTGGAGTGGCGTGATTGGGAGGAACGGCCTCCCTGATCTAAACCCGAGTGGTCGTTTGTTGTTGGACTTCTGTGCTAGTCATGGATTGTCCATAACGAACACCATGTTCGAACATAAGGATGCTCATAAGTGTACGTGGTACCAGAGCACCCTAGGCCGAAGGTCGATGATCGATTTTGTAATCGTATCATCTGATCTGAGGCCGCATGTTTTGGACACTCGGGTGAAGAGAGGGGCAGAGCTGTCAACTGATCACCATCTGGTGGTGAGTTGGGTCAGAGGGTGGGGGAAGACTCTGGACAGACCTGGTAAGCCCAAACGCGTAGTGAGGGTGAACTGGGAACGTCTGGAGGAGGCCCCTGTCCGAGAGATCTTCAACTCACACCTCCGGCGGAGCTTTTCTGGCATCCCTGTGGAGGTTGGGGGCATTGAACCCGAGTGGACGATGTTCAAAGCTTCCATTGCTGAAGCTGCGGCGGTGAGCTGTGGTTTTAAGGTCTTAGGTGCCTCAAGGGGCGGCAACCCTCGAACACCGTGGTGGACACCGGTGGTCAGGGAAGCCGTCCGACTGAAGAAGGAGGCCTTCCGGGATATGTTATCTCGGAGGTCTCCGGAGGCAGTTGCAGGGTACCGACGGGCCCGAAGAGCAGCAGCCACTGCCGTGACGGAGGCAAAGCAGCGGGTGTGGGAGGAGTTCGGAGCAGCCATGGAGAAGGACTTTCGGTCGGCACCAAAGTGCTTCTGGAAAACCATCCGGCACCTTAGGAGGGGGAAACGGGGAACCATCCAAGCTGTGTACAGTACGGATGGGACACTGTTGACCTCAACTGAGGAGGTAATCGGGCGGTGGAAGGAGCACTTTGAGGAACTTCTGAATCCGACCAATACACCCTCTATGGTAGAGGCAGAGCTGGAAGCTGATGGGGGACCATCATCAATTACCCTGGTGGAAGTCACTGAGGTAGTCAAACAACTCCACAGTGGCAAAGCCCCGGGGGTTGATGAGATCCGCCCAGAAATGTTGAAGGCTCTGGGTGGGGAGGGGCTGTCTTGGATGACACGTCTCTTCAACACCGCGTGGAAGTCGGGGACAGTGCCTAAGGAGTGGCAGACCGGGGTGGTGGTTCCCCTTTTCAAAAAGGGGGACCAGAGAGTGTGTGCCAATTACAGGGGTATCACACTGCTCAGCCTCCCTGGTAAAGTCTACTCCAAGGTGCTGGAAAGGAGGGTTCGGCCGATAGTCGAACCTCGGATCGAAGAGGAACAATGCGGATTCCGTCCTGGCCGTGGAACAACGGACCAGCTCTTTACTCTCGCAAGGATCCTGGAGGGGGCCTGGGAGTATGCCCATCCAGTCTACATGTGTTTTGTGGACTTGGAGAAGGCATATGACCGGGTGCCCCGGGAGATACTGTGGGGGGTGCTGCGGGAGTATGGGGTGAGGGGGGCACTTCTCAGGGCCATCCAATCCCTGTACGCCCAAAGCGAGAGCTGTGTTCGGATCCTCGGCAGTAAGTCGGACTCGTTTCCGGTGGGGGTTGGCCTCCGCCAGGGCTGCGCTTTGTCACCAATCCTGTTCGTGATATTCATGGACAGGATATCGAGGCGTAGTCGGGTGGAGGAGGGTTTGCAGATCGGGGTGCTGAGGATCTCATCGCTGCTTTTTGCAGATGATGTGGTCCTGTTGGCATCATCGGTCTGCGACCTCCAGCACTCACTGGATCGGTTCGCAGCCGAGTGTGACGCAGTCGGGATGAGAATCAGCACCTCTAAATCTGAGGCCATGGTTCTCAGCAGGAAACCGATGGATTGCCTACTCCGGGTAGGGAATGAGTCCTTACCCCAAGTGAAGGAGTTTAAGTATCTCGGGGTCTTGTTCGCGAGTGAGGGGACGATGGAACGTGAGATTGGTCGGAGAATCGGAGCAGCAGGGGCGGTATTGCATTCGCTTTACCGCACCGTTGTGACGAAAAGAGAGCTGAGCCGGAAGGCAAAGCTCTCGATCTACCGGTCAATCTTCGTTCCTACTCTCACCTATGGTCATGAGGGTTGGGTCATGACCGAAAGAACGAGGTCGCGGGTGCAAGCGGCCGAAATGGGTTTCCTCAGGAGGGTGGCTGGCGTCTCCCTTAGAGATAGGGTAAGAAGCTCAGTCATCCGTGAGGGACTCGGAGTAGAGTCCTTGCTCCTTTGCGTCGAAAGGAGCCAGTTGAGGTGGTTCGGGCATCTAGCACGGATGCCTCCTGGGCGCCTCCCTTGGGAGGTGTTCCAGGCACGACCAGCTGGTAGGAGACCACGAGGAAGACCCAGGACTAGGTGGAGAGATTATATCTCTACTCTGGCCTGGGAACGCCTCGGGATCCCCCAGTCAGAGCTGGTTAATGTGGCCCGGGAAAGGGAAGTTTGGGGTCCCCTGCTGGAGCTGTTGCCCCCGCGACCCGATCCCGGATAAGCGGTTGAAGATGGATGGATGGATGGACTTAGGCCTTTTGTTCAGTGTTACACTTACTACAGACAGTACATACATTACTACAGACAGTACATACATTACTACAGACAGTACATACATTACTACAGACAGTACATACATTACTACAGACAGTACATACATTACTACAGACAGTACATACATTACTACAGACAGTACATACATTACTACAGACAGTACATACATTACTACAGACAGTACATACATTACTACAGACAGTACATACATTACTACAGACAGTACATACATTACTACAGACAGTACATACAGAAGTGTGTTGTAAAATATTTTAGAATATTGTTTTTATACTCAGAATACACAAATACACGGTAACAAATATATTTTATTTTCCCCACAAAAACAATGTACACAGTGAACATCCCAACCAACACAAAGTTGCACATACAGAGGTCTACATACAAAACAACAGAGGAATTTACTGTATACAGTTACAGTAAAAAGAACTATGCTGCATCCTCTCTTCTGTTTCGGTCTGGCCACAGCACCTCATCCACATCACAAGCAATGTTTTCCCTGGCCAAGCAGCGGGGGAAATATCGCTTAGCATGTCGAATCCAGCCATGAAAAGCATCAACTGCTATATCTCCACATGCGTCTTCCATAGCTTGGAGAAGGGGTATACGCGTTTGTGGATTTCGGTCATACACTTTCCATGATTGTTAATTGTAACACTGTGTGACAGGGGTTTGCCCATGTGATGAGTCAGTGTGCATAGTAGGGCAATTGACTTTAGCATTTTGAATGACAGTGTGTTCCTTGTGAAAACGAGATTTTCTTCATGGAAATTGTGCCAAATGCAGAGAATTGTGTGTAGTGTAGTGTGTTTTAGAACTGCAATTTGAGTGTAAAGCAGGAATTGTGCTTGTAGTTTAGCAGAATTGGTTCAGGGGGTTGGTGCATGAGTTACATGTTGTGGTCATTGTGTGTCAAGTACCAGTATTTGTGTGTAAACAATTGAGAAAAACTGTAATCGCCTTGAGACCTTCAGGAGTCGTCCTGCAGCCACCTCGGGGGGGCTCCCAGCTCTCCGATTGTGAATCACTGCTATGGAAAATAGAAGAATCCATTATAGTATTTTACACCGCTGACCTTCACCTCCTCTCTGTTCTCCTCTCCTGTATTGTATTGCAGCGGTGCAGTGTGGGAACCCGGCCACGCCTGCTCACGGACGGATTTCCCGCGTGGATGGAATAACTTTCTCCCACTCCATCGTGTATTCCTGTATGGAGGGCTACTTCCTCTCCGGCTCGCCCACACGCCAGTGTCTGGCCAATGGCACGTGGTCTGGAACGGCTCCAAACTGCACAAGTGAGTTTTATGTGCACGGAACACACACACACACACACACACACACAACACAAGTCAGTGTTTCTATGTTGATCACATTTTGCTCAGTCACACTGACACACCTCCACCGGCAGTCACAGGATGAGGTACTGTTGCTTTCAGAAAGAGAAGAGAACAATAAGTAAAGATAGGACGAGGAAGACGAACACCAAGACCTCCTGTAGTGAGTCGCTGCTGACCAGTTACACGTGTGCACGTATATCAGTCACAATAAGAGTCTACTGTGATGCTGTATGAACCAATTCAACATGTGATTCATACTGTAGAGCAGTTAAAACCCCTCTGAAAGGAAGTGGACAGGACTGAAGATGATTTCGCTCACTGTTTCTGCCAAAAGGAGGCTCTCCGCTTTGAGCGACCGGAGGCGCTCCGCTCTGAGCGACCGGCGGCGCTCCGCTCTGAGCGACCGGCAGTGCTCGCTGCTAAATTAGGGTATAAAGTTTCAAATAATGCCTACTGTAAATCTCTTTGAGTCCTCTCTCTCTCCCTCTCTCTCTCTCTCTGCAAAGCGTCACAACTGTCAGGCAGTGTTTTATTGTCTGGATCTCAGCCTTGCAGTAATTAAGAAGTATGCCAATCTATATTCAATTTGCAGCGGGGTGACTATCAAACAAAATTACACATTGTTCTTCTCTCTGAAATCACCACATTCACTCTTCCTCTTTCTTTCTGTTGTTATCGAATCACAAGAAAAGATAAATGGTATGGGCATAGTTTTCAATTTTGGAATGAAATGAGTCTCTGGAGGGAGGGAGGGAGAGAGATGGAGGGAGGGAGGAAGAGAGGGAAGGAGACAAAGATTTCAAGTTGGATTGAATAATAATGATCAAACATGCAGAACAGCAGAAAGTCTTTCCTTCCTCTTCTCAGCCGGTTCATCACCAGACCTCTTCTCCTCCTCCTCCTGTATTCTATCACTTCACAGTCAATGTTAGTGGTCAGTTCAGGGACATCAACAACAGAGAGCCTTCATTAAGGAGGCAATCATTTTCCACGGTTCACGGCTAATCGATCAGGTAGGTTACCAGATCAAAGTCACACAACGCTCTCAAGGAGAGAGACAGAGAGAGACAGAGAGAGAGAGAGAGAGACAGAGAGAGAGAGAGAGAGACAGAGAGAGAGAGAGAGAGAGAGAGAGAGAGAGAGAGAGAAAGGAAGAGAGTTCTTCCTTTCTTTCTGTTTCTGAACTGTTTTGATGTTTGATAAATGAAATTTATGGAGCATGTTAAGGAATTAGTGAATTAGCTTTAGTGCACGAGGACCGAGGCGTGCACGAGGACTGAGGCGTGCACGAGGACCGAGGCGTGCACAGTGAACGGTGCAGTAAAGAGCTCTTAATAAAGTAAACAGGAAGCAGTGATTATTCAGGAGGACTATTTGCTTTGTAACATGACGCCAAAGTGTTGATTTATCTCTTCTTCTTTAGCTCTTTGTATTCTCCTTTTCTCCACTCCTTCCCTCTCTCCCTCTCTCCCTCCTTCCCTCTCTTTGTCTCTAGTTTAACCACAGAGCCAGTCCTGCTGGATGTGGGCTTGAAGGATTAAATTAAGACATCATTAGATTTATGAGTATCAATCAATCAATAACGTTATTCGTCCCCAGTGGGACATTGATTCTGCAGCAGTGGAATGCATACATTCAGCACACATAAATGCAACCAGCTGATTCTTAAAGATCATTTAAATGAGGATAAGAGTTTCCTAATTCCTCCAGTAGTGGTGTCCTTTCATCCAACAGAACTACATTCAGAGTCTGACTGAAAGTGAGATACGTCTGTTTCCTCACCCAGCATCCCGTCCTCTGGTTGAGCCGCCAGAGCTCCGATGCGTCATGATGTCACTAACACACCTGGATGATGTCAGCGTGGTACCCGGTCGGGGATAACCAGAGATGTGATTCTAAAACGCTGACCGGCTGTGTTTAAATTATGCAGCGTTACCGGCAGCAGGTTGTTGCAGAGCTTGTAAACTCCTCTGGTTCCCTGCCTGAACAATAGTTCTCCCACTAACCTGTTTTCTTTGGAGCAAGTAAATGTAGTAAATGAAAAAGCTGTTGAGTTGTTGAAGTCAACAGCCTGCAGCGTCTCTGCATTGTGCTGACTGACTGTGTTTCTCCTTCCTCCAGATAGACAGGCACACACAACCATTTATTCTCTTCTAGTCAGACATCCACATGAGATGCTTCTGGTCGATAGCGTCTTTCATTCATTCAGCTGCTTCTGGCTGATGTTCGGAGAGACGTATCATACTCTATTCAAGATAATATGGTGTTCAAAATCAATTCCAGTAATTCAGTGGTCGTTGAATGTAGAGGAATGTTTGCTCTGTCTTTGAATCCTTTCAGAGATCTTTAACAACTTGGTTTTATTTACAGTGTTTTAGTGTGTAACTGCAGACGATCCCACGGAGACCTGACGTTATTACTCCTGTGCTGCAGTACTCAGAAGACTTTACCAGTTTAATGTGTTTATGACTTATAGTTAATCAGAATAATAACTGTACTTTACAGAAAAACAACATTATTGTGTTTGATTAAAACAGCTTAATGTGTTCTTTATGTACGTTCATTAGAAGAAATCATTTTAATCTCCTCATATTGTTCCCTCAAGTGGAGATGGAAAGATGAACCGGATTATAGCAAGTAACAAGTATATAGTTTAGTTTATGATATAATCATCTGGATGAGTAGATACCACTCTGTGTGTGAGTAGTAGAACATGTTCTGGTGTGATTTGGTGAACTGACCCTAAAAATGAGTTCACTAGGAGAACAAGGGAGTGTAAGAAAGTAGATCAGGCTGACTGTTTAGTTTATTGATTACACAAAGAGTTTGCATAAGAAGCAGGCAGCAGTGCATATATACAATAAAACCATGGACTGCATTATGAGTCACTGTGTATCAAACATCTAATACATCAGTGGCAGCAATCATCTGACATAGATTACAGGATCCAGGCTGCTGGGTGTAGTATGGAATCCTGAACAGATCAAAAACACACAACGAATATCCAGATCAGTTGCAGCATCCGTCAGACACACACCGAGACAGTTAACAGTTCAACATCCAGTTCACAGAAGGGACCGTCTTACTGTACCTGTCAGGGTTGGAGTTGGAGTTGCTCTAGGATTAGATTCATTATTTAACCTGCAGTACTGCCATCAACCTAAAACCTGGGTTTGGAGGCCCTTGTTCTCCTCTGTGCTCTCAGCCAGCAGCTCTCTGATGCATCTGGTGTCGGTAGAAAGTGTGTCTCACTCAGCGGTGATAAATACGTCCAAGTGTTGAGGTTGTTGGCAGCAGCTGAGAATAAACAAGCAGAGATTAATTTAAGAGAGGAGGCGTGAGCCGGGACAGCCATATGCATCAAGCTGGCTTCGTACATTAAGATGAACAAGTCACCAATGATTTTGTAATAAGTAGGCACAAATTAGGGCTGTAAGATTAAACAAGGGCTACGGAGAATCAATCACATAGAGGCTGGCGGATAACGATTCCATCGGAGAGATAGCACCAGGTTAAGACCTGACAGCAGAGTGGGCCAACACTCACTGGGCCATCTGTTTACTCGGGACAAACCGTGCCATGAGAAGAAGCCAAGAACAGGCTCATGAAAAGAAGAGTGAATGACTGGGGAGACATTATTACCACTACTAGGGATGCACCAATACCACTCTGTTTCAGACCGAGTACAAGTACCTCCATCTGGGTACTCTCCGATACCGAGTACCGATACGAGTACTTCTCTGTGCCTAAAGAGCCTCGTTAACAGCCAGCTGGAGGGTGTGAGCGACACACGGCAGGCTGGGGAGTCCCGCATACGAGGCGGTGCGCCGCCACCGGCTCTAGGGCGGCTTGGAAAGGCTCGGGGGGAAGGTGGCTCACAGACAAAGGGGTCGCTGCGCCCTCTCTCCCCGCCAGGGAAGAAAAGTTCAGTTGTAACTTTATCCAGCATCAGTGTGTAGCGTTCAGCGTTAGCAGGATATATCCAGGATATATGTATATCCAGGAGCAGAAGAGAAGTAATGAGCCTCAGTCTGGGAAATACAGTCTTACAGTGGAAAACACTCGCAGTCACACCGGTGAAAATACATTCTGGTTCGATTCGGCGTCCAGTCGGCGATGTGCTCGTGTTGACTCCCGGGAATTGTAACGTTAGTATATCCAGTAACGAACTGCAGCAAGCAGACACACAGACAGACAGACAGACAGACAGACAGACAGACAGGACAGACAGACAGACAGACACACAGACACACAGACATACAGACACACAGACATACAGACACACAGACAGACAGACACACAGACACACAGACAGACAGAC
>CM025846.1:17252385-17294885 GCA_014673565.1 Sebastes schlegelii
TGTTGGTGTTAGTCTTGGTGTTGGTGTTGGTGGTGTTGTTGGTGTTAGTGTTGGTGTTGGTGTTAGTCTTGGTGTTGGTGTTGGTGTTGTTGGTGTTGGTGTTGGTGCTTGTGTTGGTGTTGGTGTTTGTGTTGGTGTTAGTGTTAGTGTTGGTGTTGGTGTTAGTCTTGGTGTTGTTGTTGGTGTTGGTGTTGGTGGTGGTTTTAGTCTTGGTGTTGGTGTTGGTGTTTAGTGTTGGTGTTGGTGTTGTGTGTTTAGTGTTGGTGTTTGGTGTTGGTGTTGTGTTGTGTTGTGTGTTGGTGTTGATGTTGGTGTTAGTGTTGGTGTTGGTGTTGTTTGGTGTTGGTGTTTGTGTTGGTGTTGGTGTTGTGTTTGTGTGGTGTTGGTGGTTCGTCTTGTTAGTCTTGGTGTTGGTGTTGTGTTAGTGTTGGTGTTGTTGTTGGTGTTGGTGTTGGTTTGGTGGTGTTCGTCTTGGTGTTGGTGTTGGTGTTTAGTGTTGGTGTTGGTGTTGGTGTTTGTTGTTGTGTTGGTGTTGGTGTTGTGTTTGTGTTTGTGTTTGTTAGTGTTGATGTTGGTGTTAGTGTTGGTGTTGGTGTTTGTTGGTGTTGGTGTTTGGTGTTTGTTTGGTGTTTTGTTGTGTTTGGTGTGTTGTTTTGTCTTGGTGTTAGTCTTGTGTTGGTTGTGTTCTGTTTGTGTTGGTGTTATGTTGGTGTTGTTGTGTGTTGGTTGGTTTTGGTGTTTGTGTTGGTGTTGTTTGGTGTTGGTGTTGGTGTTGTTGTGTTGGTTAGTGTGGTTTGGTGTTTGTGTTGGTGTTGGTGTTGGTGTTGGTGTTGGTGTTAGTGTTGGTGGTGGTGTTAGTCTTGGTGTTTGGTGTTTGGTGTAGTTTGGTGTTGGTGTTGGTGTTAGTGTTGGTGTTAGTCTTGGTGTTGTTGTTGGTGTTGGTGTTGGTGGTGGTGTTGTTGGTGGTGGTGTTAGTCTTGGTGTTGGTGGTGGTGTTGGTGTTGGTGTTGGTGTTAGTGTTGGTGGTGGTGTTAGTCTTGGTGTTGGTGTTTGGTTGTTAGTGTTAGTGTTGGTGTTGGTGTTGGTGTTGGTGTTGTTAGTGTTAGTGTTTGTGTTGGTGTTTGTGTTGGTGTTAGTGTTAGTGTTAGTGTTAGTGTTTGTTTGTTTGGTGTTGGTGTTTGTGTTGGTGTTAGGGTTAGTGTTGGTGTTTAGTGTTGGTGTTGGTGTTAGTGTTAGTGTTGTGTTGGTGTTGGTGTTAGTCTTGGTGTTGGTGTTGATGTTAGTGTTGGTGTTGGTTGTTGTTTGTTGGTGTTGGTGTTGTTGGTGTTGGTGTTGGTGTTTGTGTTGGTGTTGTTGGTGTTGGTGTTGTTGGTGTTGGTGTTAGTGTTGGTGGTGGTGTTAGTCTTGGTGTTGGTGTTGGTGTTGGTGTTGGTGTTAGTGTTGGTGTTGGTGTTTGTGTTGGTGGTGTTGGTGTTGGTGTTAGTGTTGGTGTTGGTGTTGTTGGTGTTGGTGTTGGTGTTAGTGTTGGTGGTGGTGTTAGTCTTGGTGTTGGTGTTGGTTTTGGTGTTGGTGTTAGTGTTGGTGTTGGTGTTTGTGTTGGTGGTGTTGGTGTTGGTGTTAGTGTTGGTGTTGGTGTTTGTGTTGGTGTTGGTGTTGGTGTTGTGTGTTGGTGGTGGTGTTAGTCTTGGTTGTTTGTTGTGTTGGTGTTTGTTTTGGTGTTGTTTTGGTGTTGGTGTTGGTGTTTGTGTTGTTTGGTGTTGGTGTGTTGGTGTTGTTGGTTGGTGGTTAGTCTTGTGTTGTGTGTTTTGTTGGTGTTTGTTTGTTGGTGTTCGTGTTGTGTTGTTGTTGGTGTTGGTGTTGTGTTGGTGTTTTTGTGTTGGTGTTGTTTGTGTTTGGTGTTTGTGTTGGTTTGGTGTTGTTGTTAGTGTGTGTTAGTCTTGGTTTAGTCTTTGGTGTTGGTGTTGATGTTAGTGTTGGTGTTGTGTTTGGTTGTGTTGTGTTGGTGTTGTTGTGTTGGTGTTGGTGGTGGTGTTAGTCTTGGTGTTGGTGTTGGTGTTGGTGTTGGTGTTAGTGTTAGTGTTGGTGTTGGTGTTGGTGTTGGTGTTGGTGTTGGTGTTGGTGTTTGTGTTGGTGTTGTTGGTGTTGGTGTTGGTGTTGGTGTTAGTGTTGGTGGTGGTGTTAGTCTTGGTGTTGGTGTTGGTGTTGGTGTTGGTGTTGGTGTTAGTGTTAGTGTTGGTGTTGGTGTTGGTGTTGGTGTTGGTGTTGGTGTTTGTGTTGGTGTTGTTGGTGTTGGTGTTGGTGTTGGTGTTGGTGTTGGTGTTAATGTGACTCTTAAGTAAGTGGATTTGTAAAGTGAACATCTGATGTTGCCAGACAGTTGCGAGGCTTTGGATATAGCCTGACTTCAATTTGCAGATCTTTGTTCCAGAGTTTGGTTGTGTAAAAGAAAGAGAGACTTGGGGATATGATGGGTGTTGAGGGAGGATAGTAATGGTATAAAACAACTGCTATAATTTATTCACATCCCTAAAACCCATATCCCATCTGCGTCCCCACGGGTTCATCTCAAAGTGTGTCAGAACAAACTCGGGGCTTTATTATGCATTCATTTATTACATTTGTTGAACAGAAAGTTTACGGCTTACACAGACACAAGATGTCCCCTCATCTCTCACAGAGATAATTCAGTATACTCCAAACAGACCATCGCTCTGGGCTAAACACCTCCTCTTCATTCAGTCAGGATCCACATTATGTGGAAGCTGTGCCTCCTCTATCGCCTCCTGATATCTGTAAAATAGAAGCATAATATGAAGCATGCGCTGCAATAATACATTTGATTAATCATGTTCATGTTAAACCTCCATGGATAAAGTGAACTTCAACCCTGTTGTGTGTTGAAGAGAAGTCGTGCTGAGGCCCTCTGCGGCTTTTCGTCATGTAATATATAGATATAAGATATAAAGAGTGAGAGTCAGAATGACGATGTGTTGGATCAAAAGTACGTTCATTTAAAGGTTTAATAGATTTTAACAGCACTACTCCCTCTTAGCATCATCACCACCACCTCTCACCATTTATTAAAATGCTGATTAGAAATGGAAAGAGCCAGGATATAGCCATATCCCTGTAAATCCACATAAACCCTAGTGATTATCTCCAAGCCTTCAGATTGTCTGTTATCCTTGAGTTACACACAATAGCTGGTTTGTTTCAATTGTACAAGATGGAAGAAAGCAACAGTGTTTTCTGAGGATGTTTTCTGCTCCTTCGTTTTCTGTCCAGAGATGTAGAACCAGATATACTGAACTGATGTCTCAGAGTGATCTTGCTGTAACTTCCCTTCCTGCAGTGATCTCAGCAGATCTTCTGGGTGGGACTGACTGTGAGAAGGAGCCGTACTCAGTTCCATCCATACACACTGCCCCAAAACTATCAAGGATTTAGATTACACCCTGCAGCTCCCACTCCTTCATGCTAGCTGTCGCCCCCCCGCTGCTGCAACACGCAGTAATTATTAATCCAACCTTTAACTTTAGAAAGGTTCGCCATATTAAGAATATAGGAGGCTCTGATGTGCGTCTTGTTTTGGGTTCAGCTCCACAGTCCTTCTGATCCCGGTCTTCACTAGGGCTGAACCATTTTGAAAATAATATCTAATTATGATTATTTTGACTGATTACAGTTGAAATGTGATTCTAAATATTATTCTCATTTACATTGAAAAACATTTTTTAGCAATCTGTACCAGATGTTTTATTAAAGCTGCAGTAGGCAGTTTATTTTTGGCATCATTGGGCAGACATCCCATAATAACCTTTCAGCATATTGTAATTCAAGTGTTCTGAGAGAGAACTAGACTCCTGCTCCTCCTCATGGCTCTGTTTTCAGGCTTTAGAACATCTAGCCTGTGACGGGAGACTTTGACCAATCACAGGTCATTTCAGAGAGAGAGAGCGTTCCTATTGGCTGTTCACTCAATGGAGGCAGCTGTCAATCACTCACCAACTCTGATCAAACGGTCAAACTAGGCAGCGCTGATCAGATCAGATAGAACTTTATTAATCCCGAAGGATATTCTTGTGCCAGAGATTGCTCAAAATTACAAGTTCAAGTGTATAAAATAAAAAGTTCTATTTCTAGCACCAGCGCCTAAAAGAATAACAATGAAGTAAGATACATTTAATAAAATGAGTAAATAAGATCAGTAAAATATAAAAGGTAAAGTAAAACAAAACAGAAAAGGAAGTAACGTTGCACATGTTGCACATTCATATTGCACATGAGAATGTAAAAAGTAGTGTTGCTCATGATATTGATGTTATTGTTGTCTTCAGCTGTCCTTCCTGCAGAAGGGGGAGGAGTTATAGAGTCTGATGACGGCTAGTAGGAGAGACCTCCTGTGGCCTTCTGTGGTCCACCTCGGTGGTCTCAGTCCACGGATCAAATATGAATCAATATTCTGTTATTAATGCTTATTAGTCTCCTCACATCTTCTCAGAATCATCTTGTAGTTCACGGTTTAGCTGGAAAATGAGAAAGTATTTGACACATTTCACCTTTAACAAATATTGTGTTTGACTCCAACGTGACTGGACCTGGTTGGTGCATCGATTGCTCTGACTGTGCCCTCCCTCTGCTCTGTCTGTGCCCTCCCTCTACTCTGACTGTGCCCTCCCTCTGCTCTGTCTGTGCCCTCCCTTTACTCTGACTGTGCCCTCCCTCTACTCTGTCTGTGCCCTCCCTCTACTCTGACTGTGCCCTCCCTCTGCTCTGTCTGTGCCCTCCCTTTACTCTGACTGTGCCCTCCCTCTACTCTGACTGTGCCCTCCCTCTGCTCTGTCTGTGCCCTCCCTTTACTCTGACTGTGCCCTCCCTCTACTCTGTCTGTGCCCTCCCTCTACTCTGACTGTGCCCTCCCTCTGCTCTGTCTGTGCCCTCCCTTTACTCTGACTGTGCCCTCCCTCTACTCAGACTGTGCCCTCCCTCTACTCTGACTGTGCCCTCCCTTTACTCTGACTGTGCCCTCCCTCTGCTCTGTCTGTGCCCTCCCTTTACTCTGACTGTGCCCTCCCTCTACTCAGACTGTGCCCTCCCTCTACTCTGACTGTGCCCTCCCTTTACTCTGACTGTGCCCTCCCTCTACTCAGACTGTGCCCTCCCTCTACTCAGACTGTGCCCTCCCTCTGCTCTGTCTGTGCCCTCCCTTTACTCTGACTGTGCCCTCCCTCTGCTCTGTCTGTGCCCTCCCTTTACTCTGACTGTGCCCTCCCTCTACTCAGACTGTGCCCTCCCTCTACTCTGACTGTGCCCTCCCTCTACTCAGACTGTGCCCTCCCTCTACTATGACTTTGCCCTCCCTCTACTCTGTATGTGCCCTTCCTCTACTCTGCCTGTGCCCTCCCTCTACTCTGTCTGTGCCCTCCCTCTACTCTGTCTGTGCCCTCCCTCTGCTCTGACTGTGCCCTCTCTCTCTCCACAGTGGTGACGTGCCCTACCCCTCCACCCTTACCCAACGGCGTGCTGGAGGGCTCGGTGCTGGAGTGGGGCACCAGCGTGAGCTACAGCTGTCTACCTGGCTACGAGCTGTCCTTCCCCGCCGTGCTCACCTGCACAGGGAACGGGACGTGGAGCGGAGACCTGCCTCAGTGCTTGCGTGAGTCACCGTTTTTTGTACCTTCTTGATAATTATGATGATAATTACAGAGATCTCTGGAGGAAGTCTCCTCGTGTTGAGACTGAAACGGTCTCGGTGACATTTCTGTCGCTGTCTGAAACACGGTTAGTTGCACAGTGGGCTAAATTGGATCTTTTCTCTTGATGCCCCTTTTCAAACATTATCAAGCATGTGAAATGTTAGACTCATAATTAAAATCTGGCATCCTGTTGCGTTCCCTGTTACTCATCTATTGATCATGAATTCATATTGAATTTAATCATTTGGAAGTGGAAATAAAAGACCTGGCCTCATGAAGCAGGCTGTGAAGTTACCAGAGTTCCCACTGTGTACTGAGAGGAATGATCAGCCAGTCAGTCCTGACACTGAACACATGTATCTGGGTGAAATAACAGGTCACTTCTCTAAGACGTCTCTGAACAGGGATATACTGTATATGCTCTATGTATATATATATACTGTATGTACCTGCATGCTATTTCACAACTTGTCTCATCCATTCAGTCCATTAGTATGAAACCCGTTGCTCGCCCCTTTAGAGGTTATCTCAACTTAATGAAATTAATGAAAGTCATGAATAAGTCATGGAACTTAACACCAGGGCCGAGATGGAAATATAATGAGACAGTGTTGCAGAGATGCAGAGCTGGGGTTATTAGTGTTGCAACGTTAAGGTTGTTAATCCTAAAGACACGGCAACAACACAATGCCTTTCCTCTTTCAAAAATCAAATACTGAAAAGTGCAAACCATGAGAAGGACATTGTACGCTACCTGTTCATAAACGTAAATGAATATTTCATCACTCCTACTTGAAGTGGAACCTCCAATTTACATTTTGATTAAATGAGAAGTGAGTTGACCTCCAGCCCGAGAGTCAAAGCTACAACGCTGCTGATGAAGATGATGATGATCTGAGTGGAACCACAAGTGGGGTGTCTGATGCTCTTTACTACATTAAGACCATCAATCATCTGCAGGCGTAATAATAATAACCCTCGGGACGCACGGCTGCTCAAGAGCATCTCTGTGTCATCAGAACAAGTCTGTAAGATGATATCAGTCAGACAGACATTAAATATCAAGAAGGGCGAAGTCCTCACATGTGTTTGTTTCCCTCTGAATGTTAGTCGAGGCTAAGTGGAATAAAAGATATTCATGCGTAACACTCACAGTGCTGAAAGATGTGCTGATGTGTTTTCTGACAGCTGTGCTGCACTAAAAATATCTCCACTGGAGGAAGCAGGCAGTCCTTACGCCCAGAACACACAGGGAACGTCAGGAGCGCGTGGTGGCTGCGTGATTCACGTGTCGGGTGTTCACACCAGCTGCGTTTCTGCTGCGTTTCTGCTGCGTTTCTGCTGCTGCAGCTGCTGTCAGCCTTTTCTTTCTACATAGAGTTTACGTTTCATAATGGCCATTTCATTTCATTATAAGTGTCATTTATATTTATTTTAGACAGAGAAAGGTTAAGAAACGTGGTAATTTGTAAACAATAGTAATAAACCACAATTAAAACCCCATACTATATTCATTCATGGAGCTCTGCAAGCCACTGCATGTTCTACAACACTGTCCGGCACATATTTCAGAATAAAAGCATTGTGTTAACAAATAAAGGAATTCTGTTCACAGAAAAAATGCTTGAGGGCTTTTATTTTTAAATGAAAGCAGGAAAGCAAGAAGTGTTGATTTAAAAATAAGTCTTTACTTCTTTTCCATCTCCGTAACATATTCTACAGATAGACATGTCAACTGTAGTAATGTAGCTGATATGATGTTGATATACAGTTAGTGCTGTGAACAGCGCGGCTCGCGTCAGAAATAGGCGAGACCTCGAATCTCTAGAAGAGACGCAGCTGAGACGTACGTCTCACACGGGCAGTGTGGCTGCTCTAACCTGTTAACACGGACGCCGAAATAAAAAACAACAGGTAACGCAGCTGCCGCGCGCTGCTGACGTTCCTGCTGACGTTCCTGCTGACGTTCCTGCTGACGTTCCTGCTGACGTTCCTGCTGACGTTCCTGCTGTGTCCCGGGCTTTATCCTTCTGACTGCTGATGTGCTGCAGTTTGCATCATATTAATTGATTATTGCAGCCTGCTATGAGATGCATTAATGGTGCAGACAGTAAGTACATTGTGTTGATTGCTGACATTAGGTGAGACTTTATGAATTGGAGAGAATAAGATGGTTTGTATTTCAGTAAAACATGTTGGATCGAGACCAAAAAAAGCAGCCTGAGACCCCCCGAGCCTGTTTAAAAAGAACTACATTCACTTCCGTGTGCTTTTGTAATTGATGCTAATGACAGAATTTGGTGCTTGTGGCCGTATTCAGTCAGGCGAACGCCGTCCCTTCTGGGTATTTAACATCCGAGAGCCAGCTGACAGACTGCTGGTGTTTGTGACTGTGCAACTGGAAGCACGGTACCTCGTGCAGCCGTTTGCTCCTCTAAACGGCCGCACTGCAGTCCTTTATTGCAATTCTTGTAAGTCAATGTGCACACTGCTGTCTGATTTATATCCTGCTTAACTGTAAAGGATCACATTTGTCTGTTACGACCAGATATATGTGCTTTAGCACTACTAAGTGACCAACTGCCTGTTTTATTGAGGTGCACTGGTATATCTGTTGTTATGATGGGTAAAAAAGTGTCATCTGGACATAAAATGGATAACGTTCCACTTGGTAAATGTTCCATGTCTACTTGCTGTCGACCACAATTATGATGAGCGTCACCCCTCAACACACTACAATCATTTTTCCACATCGTCACCCCCCCAGTCAACCTCTTGCAGCTCCAGTGTGTGAACGAGTAACCTTTATGTTGCACGGTGCAACCTTACTGTTGAGTGTCTCTGCAGAGGATTGTTTTTGATGTAGTAATTACATTTAATAGCTCCATTACTTCCAACCTAGAGTGTAGGTTCCAGTGCTCGTGTAAAATTTACACAAATTGAGAGCCATGCACTATAAATATAATTCAGTGTGATCGATAACCGGCTTCTGTAAAGAACCCGGCTCTCCTAAACATGTTGTTATAGCTAGCCTCCTGCTGCCGTTCCTGAAGTGGAGGCAGGTCTGTGATAAATGACGGAGGTTTACTAAGGCAAATTAATTAGTGTGGAAAATGGGGACAACGGGGAGAAAGTGCTGATCATATTTGGTGTAGAAAAAAGGCTATTATCTATGCATTAATATGTCAGCGCAGCACTATCTGCAGTGTTCTCAGGTGCTAGGCGCTATACTGTACATCCTGAAGTCATTCTTAAGAGGTAAATTCTAAATTAGTGGCGATGCTCACGGTGAAGTCACAGGACTGACCATTACTGTACATAGTCTGCATTACTTTATAAACATATGCATTCGTCATGGAACATCTGCAGCTGCACACAGGCCAGTAATTGCTTTTGTATCTGTGCATTAGATGCAACTATAAAGATAAACCCCAAGCATTAGTCAATACATTACATCGTCTTGTAGACGGAGGATATTTCCCAATTTACTAACAGAATGATGAGCTGAGTCGGAGGAAACAACACACACACCTGCTGCTGATGTGACCTGATCACTTTATTAGATTTAGTTTGGTGCATAATCATTCCAAAGCCACAGTCTTGCTGTTTATTAGACACATAGTCGGCTTGCACAGCTGTAGTTTCTAGAAATATGATTGCAATTCATACTCAGCACTTTCACTTGAAATCCAGCTCAGCAGTACTGCAGGAGACACCATGCATCTGCAGAGCAAATCCATCTGTGCATTTCATCACATCTGCACTTCTGTAAGCACTTGCAGTCAGACAGGATTAAGATGCATATTCATGTTCCCTATCACAACACATGGGAATCAGAGAGCAAGCGGCAAAAACTCTGTGTCTGAGAATGCTAGCTCATGTGTCTGCAGGGATGAGTCTGTGATCCCAACTTTGAATCTGGCCTCTGCATACTGATTACTTCAAAGCATTGATAATTCATCAAGGAAGGGGAGAAGCTGTGAGAGAGAGAGAGAGAGAGAGAGAGAGAGAGTGGGGAAAAGTTTGACTAGGTTCTCTCTCTCTCTCATACACCAACACACACACACACACACACACACACGCACACACACACACACACACACACACACACACGCACGCACGCACGCACACACACATACACACACAGGCACATTAAATATGCTGAGCTTGGTTTGGCCCGCGGCCATTTCTCTTATACATCCATAAAACAGCACATTATTTCCCTGCAGCTTGAAGCTTATGACTGATGTGCATGTCACCTGTTTGGCCCGTATTGTCAACCCTCTAAAAGGAATGCCATCTGAATCCATCAGAGTCTTACGTGGCGTCGTTTGAGAAGTGAGGAGGTTTCCAGATCCAGGCAGATATTTGCATCTTTATTTGTTGACATATCAAACAAACTATTGGTTGTTGGCGGGGGGGGGTGAAACTCACGATGCATGGTTTTCAGATGGGACCTGCAGTATAGGCAAACATCTTTTCTGTCTCTGAATACGAGGATTTGTTTGTGAGATAACAGTATTTGCAGTAATGGCTTTATTCAGCCGTTCCTGCACGGCCTGGATTCTGATCTGCTTTTTCTACTAGATGTCTATTATGTCAGGGATCGCTGTGGGAAGCCCCTGTTGGTTCCTGACTTCTAGGAAGAGAGCAAGCGAGAACTTATCTCTGTCTCCAGACCTTCACGCAGCAGCACATGTCAGGTCTGAAGCAGCCTGCCTTCTTATTGGCTTGATCCCACAGCGCTCCGGCTGCGTGACTGAACGCTGCGACTCTCGTCCTCGCCTCTGTTCTCTCACACGCTGTGAGCATCTCTGAACCTCCTACAGCTAACAAGCCACTTCTACTGATCAGTGCACTTCTGGTGGACTGATGTGTGTGTGTGTATATACAGAAAAGATGGATAGAGAGATACATCGGCAGACAGTAAAATGGCTGACTGCTCTCCCCATCAAACCCACTCAGCCCAAATTATTCCAGTCCATTTGATTGGATGTCTATAAGCAATAAATTGAAGGAGCGGCAGCGATAATCCGACGGGCTTCGTCTGCCGAGGCTGTGGCGAGAGTCCCATTATAAAGGCGATATCATACCAGAGGCTCAGCGGCAGCAGATGGCTCTAGTTGTGTTAACCTCAAGGCCCTGTCAGACAAATTAATATTTCACTTGCTAATTGTTTTGATCCAAAATTGAGTGCCATGACCTCCCCCCCACTCCCGCTTAGCTGCCAGGATGAATATTCACATACCTACTGTAACCGCTCAACAGAAAGGGGGATTGTTGGAAACAAACACAATGTTGAGACAAAGATGTCAGTTCATCTGCCCACATGCAATCAGAAACAGGCCAAAGGAATCTGTGCAACAAGCATAATGTCAATGCAATTTGAATAATTCAGTCCATGAAGACTTTCCAAATCATATAGAAAGACAATCACTTTCACAGTCTGCTACTCAAACAAACAGGATATAATAAACAGCAGCAAAGCTCCCAGCAGCAGCAGAACCACTGCAGGCCTCCTCATCATGCTCTGATCCTGTACGGCTGCAGCAGCAACCCACACAGCCTATTATATCTGAATTAAATGCTGAATAGTCCAGGCAATGCTGCATTCAATTGACTAGCTGCTGCAGCATTCCTTATGTGTAATGAGGTTAAAAGGAGACGAATGTCTGAAGTGTGAAAGTGGGGCAGAGGAACGGGGCATGGACGCCGACGTGAACTGGAGGGAAGGTGCAACAGTGCACTGTGCGACGCTGTTGGATGAGGACTTGCAGGGAAATGCGTAACATCTGTGTTGGATTTGTTGGCTCTCAGTTTATCACATCAGCAATATTCCACATTTCTGCTTCCGCAGCCAAGTTCTGCGGAGACCCCGGCGTGCCTGCCAAAGGACGGCGGGAAGGGCGCAGCTTCATCTTGAAGTCTGAGGTGATGTTCAGCTGCAGCACCCCCTACGTTCTGGTGGGATCAACGGCACGCGTGTGCCAGGAGGACGGCATCTGGAGCGGCTCGCAGCCTCGATGCATAGGTACTGCCTTATATTATATTATATTAGACTGCATTATTAGCCTGTATGTTAAGCTATCAAATAATCAGCTCTCAGACTAGGGTGTAACTCTATTATTGATCACTAAATAATGTTATCCCAGGATTTGACATCTCTACATGCACAAGATCAGCGTATTAATTTAATAGAGTGAAATAACAAAAGGTAGATGATGAAATATAGAAGAAGTGTTCCAGGTTCCTGACGATCATCCTCCGCTGGTTCTCTTGAAGCGACTAACTAATAAATATGAAAACACAGTTGAAGGTGAACTAGAGTCGGTGCGTTGCCATCTGGCGCCGATGTAAAACTAAATCAATGAGAATGAATCACATTATTATATTGTTACCTCGGGGCGATGCTTTATGTTTGCAGCCCAGTGAAATATTAAGTGCTGAAAAAACGCTTTACCAAATGGATATGCCTTCATTTGAATTTAATCTCACCAATGATTAAAAGTCTCAGAAGTCCATATTCCAAAGATTTGTAAAAGCCAAGAAATTCATATTGAAAGAGCCTAGAGATGGCAGCGTGATTCTGCTGGTGTTAGCACGCCGTCTCAGTAATTGTCCTCCGGTACACGGTGCACCAGAGACAAATAGCTTCGTCATTATTGATGATTGCCCCTCTGTCATATTCTCATCTCTGCTCTCCTGCAATTCCCCTCCTCATCATGACGATGATTTCTTGTTCCAGAGCCCACGAGAAGCACCTGTGAAAACCCAGGGACACCTGAGCACGGCTTCATGAACTACACAACAGGCTTCAAGGTAGAATCAGCTGAACCTGCAGTGCATACGTATCCTTCAATAATACATGATGTCATGTTCTTTAGCTCTGAGGTGAATCTGTACCAGAACATGTGTTTCAAACAGCACCAGAACAATGACTCTTAGTGGGAGACCAGTTTTTAAAACAGATATATGTTAGGTACTCAACTAGCTCTAGATCCCGTTGTATGGATATGATACTGTACTCTACTGCAGTCGTTCCTACAGGTGGGTTGACTTTATTCATTTTAAATTTCTTTCATAGTCTTTTAATATTTATATCTGCAGTTCACCTTTGAGCCACATGGAGGAGCCTGAATGTTCGTATCGTTCTGATAACTGTAGTCTATTTATAACGTAGAATCTAATATGAAAGAATAGCCTACATTGTGTTTATTTTACTGATAAGTGGAGAAAACGAGTGGCTGTTAACTCCACTTCATTATTTTATTTCTTGTCTTGTTTATAAAGTATTTAACATGTATATGTTTTCAATAACACATCCATGATTTTTCAAACATATATCTCCTCTAAATGTCTGTTATACTTATTCAAGATAACATAAGGTGATGCAGAAATAGTCAGAACGTTCATTTATGCACAAATTCTCTCTTCTCATGATTTCTAGATACGGCCTTAAATTAAATAATTATTTAATTTGATATTATTTAATATATATATTTATTGTAATTAAATAATTGTTTAATTTAATTTTATATATATATATATTATATGTTTAAATATTTTTTTATTTAATTTTATATATTATATAATTAAATAATTATTTAATGTAATATTATTTCATATATTATATAATTAAATCATTATTTAATTTTATATATATATACTGTATATATATATATAACTATTATATATATATATTTAGTATTGTAAATTGGGTTGCAATGGTTTGTCATTTTTAAAAAGTGGCTCCTCAGTAAAATGGGAAGCACTGCTCTACTCGCTGAATTCAGCTCAGCAACAAATCTCCATGTGATGTATATCTGAAGCAGCCCGGTGGAGGTAGATCAACAAGAAGCAAAGTAGCTTTCAAAGCTTGCAGCTCTGCTGTGTTACCTGAACTCAGTCGTCTTTCTAAAGGATGCTCCAAGTAGAATCATCACTTATTCCTTTGGATGATGTTATGTGGGTGCAAGGATGAAGCAGTGATGCATGTACGTATCCATCCCAGGAGGCTGCACTGAAGAAAACCAGCTGGATTCCTCTAACACTCGATGCATATCTAGATCTATAATAACGTGCACTTTATGTAGTTTGACCGCTCGTGTAAAAACCAGCTAAAATGCATCATAGTCCTAAAAAAGCGCTGATATTGAGACGGTTGGTGTGTGTGCTCAGCAGCTCCCCTGAGACGCTCTCAGCCAGTGGATTTCATTTGATTTCCTCCCTGTTGCTCTTAGAGTGTCACTTACAAGTTAAGTGCAAACAATTTCTCCACAACATCCAGCAGAATATCTGATATGAGATTTCTCCCGAATGAAAGCAGAAGCAGCTTATTATTTGGATCACTGCGTGTAATGGCTGTACTCTTGCATTTTTCTGCATTACTGAACAACATTACCAATATCTCGACACCAGCGGACGAGGAGGTTCTGTGTCGACGGCGTCTTTAAACCGTCGACTGAATATAAAAGCTGTTTATTAAGATAACGGGAAACAAAGATTAGTGTTGTCTAACAGAACGTAGACTGTATGTGGGATGGCAGGGTTTTGTCTCTTTTCATATATTTCAATGCAAACTGTCAATTAAAAACAGATAACAGAACAGTTTGTCTGTATTTCTCCCAAAAAGTCAGCTTTCCCTTTCTAATGTCTGTGCATCAGTTGAGAACACAAACATGGGCCATCGCCTCCAGGAATAGTCTCCATCTGCCTCCACACGCTACAGATAATCATTAAAAAAGGAGAGAAACTTTAGTGTGCAGTATTTTTTCCCAGCTCTTTAGATTTGATGCTGGGAGCCTATTGGCATTTGCATCAGTGTATTGACTCTCTCCACTTTGTGTGCTGTCTGTTTGCGGCCAGGTGGGCAGCAGAGTCGACTTCCAGTGCCAACAGGGACACCTCCTGCAGGGCTCCACCACCCGCCTCTGTCTGCCAGATCTCACCTGGACCGGCATCCAGCCCGGCTGCATCCGTGAGTGCTCGTTCCTCATGCTCGTTCCTCATGCTCGTTCCTCATGCTCGTTCCTTATGCTCTCTCGCAGTAATCTTTATATCACTCCCTCTGTCTTTGTTTTCCACCTCCCCCCTCTGGCATCCTGTCACTGTTTATCTGCATTGCCGGAGACTCAGACACTCTCTTCTCTTTTCCTCAACACCCCCTCAGCGCTCCCTCTGTCGATTCGCTCAATCCTGCCGTAACATTTGACCTCCCGGTAGATTACAACTCCAGCCTCAATCAAGCTGCCATCTCAGTCCTTCTGAGAGTGAGGTGTTGACCGTGATTACTGTCATTCTGTCCGAACTACCCCAATTGTCGACCAACACCAAACTAGGGCCGTGCGGCTCAGCCAGGTCGCTTTGCAGAGCCAAGTGCTTTTCTAGATTGTGATGTAATCCGGTATCTGACGGTGGAATCCCTTACTATCCCGTACTATAGTCTGCATTTAACCGTGCTCTTACAGTGTAAACACTTGAGCTGCGTGATGATAAAGGGATTCAAATGATATTTAGTGATCTTCATTTCATAACTACCCAGAGATGTAACACAATGTTCTGGAGACGTTTCTGCTGATGGAGCAGAAACATGTTAATACCTACCGACGGTACTGTTCATCCTCTGCAGCTCGGCTTCACGTGTGTGTGTGTGTGTGTGTGTGTGTGTGTGTGTGTGTGTGTGTGTGTTTTAGTAGGAGGAGGAGAAGGGGGGTGGGGGGGTGTAGAGGGATTGTGAATCCTTCAATATGTGAATGTTGTCTTTTTATTGTGCGTTTATTAGATACACCCAGCTGAAGCTAATGCAGTCTAATAGGAGATGATTTCATTAACTCCTGCTGTCATCAGGGTCATCATGTTCAGAGTTAACATGTTCACTAAATTGTGTCTTCCATGGTCTTAATATCATTCATGGAGTTTATTTACTAGATCTATTTTTCTAAACTGATCATCCCATCATCTGAAGCTGACAGCAGAAGAGAATCCAGAAAGCTCTCCTGTCTGTTCTCGTGTCAGCCGACAGCTCCTCAGCCTCTCCTGCTTCACCTGTATCTTCAGACCGGTGACCCCATCAGCCCCGCTCAGTAACGGATGATTCACAAGGCTGTTCATACTCTGGCTCCTCTGATGCCATTTATTGCCAGCTCTGTGACAGGTGCCTTAAAATAACAGAGCCATCAGAGTGACTTTAAGTCAACAGAATTATAGGTTAAAGCTCCAGCAAACTCCTCAAACTGGCTCTTACACATTTAACCAGAACGTTGACAGCATCCCTCTGGAGAGGTTCTGACAGCTGAGGAGGAAGATCTGCATGCAGGTCAATGACTGATACAAAGAGCATCATACAGTCTCCTTCTCTCCAGGGCTGCATGCTCTGCCTTCAACGTCTCTGAAAGGTTGAGATGACCCCGTCCAGTGAGAGACACACTTTGTCTCAGGAAAAAGGAAAATACGGATAAACAGATGAATTCAACAGAGATGGAAGATAGAGAACGAAACAAGAAGATGAACCTTCTGAAATATAACGTTCTTAAATATATAACCTGGAACAGTTGTCGGTTGGTGTTTGGACTCCGCCTCCACGGCTCAATGAGCGAGGCAGGGAGAGAGAGAGAGCAGCAATGGTCGAGCGAGCTATAGAGTGAGTGAAGAGAGGGAGCGGCGTTAGTGACAACAAAGCAGTGAATCAGAAATAAAATGAAGCTCAGCAATACCCCGAACACAGCAAATGAGACCCCCGTACCCTCTAAAAACCCCAGGACCCCCTAGAGACCCCCTAAAGACCCCCTGGATTCCCCTAAAGGTCCCCTAAAGACCTCCTAAAGACCTCCTAAATACCCCCTAAAGACCTCCTAAAGACCTCCTAAAGACCCCCTGGACTCCCCTAAAGATCCCCTAAAGACCTCCTAAAGACCTCCTAAAGAACCCCTAAAGACCCCCTAAAGACTCCCTGGACTCCCCTAAAGATCCCCTAAAGACCCCCTAAAGACCTCCTAAAGACCTCCTAAAGACCCCCTAAAGACCCCCTAAAGACCTCCTAAAGACCTCCTAAAGACCCCTGTACCCCCCTAAAAAGACAAAAGTGGTCTAGGAACTCTGAGAAAGAGGGGTGGAGTGGAAAAGGTTGAAGTCACTTTCAGTTCAACAGCCGATAGTCTTGATTGTCCTGGGAGGAAACCTAATGCATAATAATGTGATTATGATGTAACGCCTACCAGCTCTGCTGGAGAGATCTGAATATACAGTAACACACTTTATCAGCTGCCTCTTAACATTCTGCTGCTGCAGACACAAGCTGAGGTCAGGAGGCAAGTACTCCTACTGACAGAGACTGATAGTTAACTCACTTCTATTAAATATAATAACTAGAGCTGTAGAGTTACAGAAGGGTTCATGATGATCTCATAAAGAAAGGATGTACTGGATGATAATAACTAGAGATGTAGAGTTACAGAAGGGTTCATGATGATCTCATAAAGAAAGGATGTACTGGATGATAACATGAAGTCAACATGAACATGAACATCAGGTTACTTTAGGAGAGCAGTAGTGGATTCATCTCCAACATCTAGTTGATTACTTTGTAGAACTTGTGTATTGATCTGAATTAACCAACTTTTACATTTATAATTTATAAAACATGTTAGATTTACAGCTAGTGAAAGATGCTAGTGCATACTTTCCTTTATTCCATGTGCTGGTACAGTATTATTAATAATAATAATAATAATAATAACTAATAACATTGAACCAGTGAACGGCCTCTGGGAGGTTCCTTTCTTCAACCTTTTTGGATTTTACATCCCAGCGGACACTTTTACTGTCACAGTGGTAAAAATCAAATGACATGTTTTTGTATCCTTTTAGTGTAACTATGATAATAATAATAATAATAGATATAGCATGATGTTGTAGAGGCTTCCACTGAAATGACAATCTGGACACCAGTCTGTGTTTCATTCAGAGGCTTCATGTGTTAACTTTCCTGACTCGCTCCGCTCAGCAGCTGTAGTTCAGTTTCTTAGCCGGGTTTGTTTGTCTCTGCTGAGGTTGCAGCATGTCAGGAGCTGCTCCGGCTGTTCCTCGGTTCTGCCCCGGTTCTGCTCCGGCTCTGCTCCGGGCTCTGCTCCAGCTCTGCTCTGGCTCTGCTCCGTCTCTGCTTCGGCTCTGCTCCGGCTCGGCCCCGGTTCTGCTCCGGCTCGGCCCCGGATCTGCTCCGGGCTCTGCTCCAGCTCTGCTCCGGCTATGCCCCGGCTATGCTCCGGGCTCTGCTCCGGGCTCTGCTCCGGGCTCTGCTCCGGCTCTGCTCCGGCTCTGCTCCGGCTCTGCCCCGGCTCTGCTCCGGTCTCTGCTCCAGCTCTGCTCCGGCTCTGCTCCGGGCTCTGCTCCGGCTCTGCTCCGGCTCTGCTCCGGCTCTGCTCCGGGCTCTGCTCCAGCTCTGCTCCGGCTCTGCTCCGGCTATGCTCCGGGCTCTGCTCCAGCTCTGCTCCGGCTCTGCTTCGTCTCTGCTCCGGCTCGGCCCCGGATCTGCTCCGGGCTCTGCTCTGGCTATGCCCCGGCTATGCTCCGGGCTCTGCTACGGATTTGCTCCGTCTCTGCCCCGCTCTGGTTCATGAATATATGACACATTAACGCACATTATTTGTGCAAAGAAGAAACCGTCATTATTTTACAGGTCTGGATGTAACGTTATGTTACTCTGGCTGTAGGTATCGGCAGCCCGACAGCTGCACCCTGATAATAATAATAATAATAATAATAATAATAATAATAATAGTAATAATAATAATATGTATTTAACAGCCCATTCATTCACCTGTTTTACTATTTTTTTAGTTATTATGAATTGATTTAAGATTGTAGTTATTACATCATTGGAGATCAGATCAATAAACATAAAGCCAAAGGTCACCGTGTGTTTCTGCTCTAAAAGAAAACTCAATTCATATTTAGTCCGTTGATGTGAAGTTTTGTTTTTTAATTAATTTTCACGCGTGCAGCCCTGAGGGTGGACACACACAGACCCAGAGCGCTGTCTGGTTGTATACTGTATGTATTGTGGTTATGTATATGTATTTAAGTGTGAGTGCTTTTGAACGGGTCCGACGTGCTGCGTTGACCCTCGGTCAGAAACAGTCATAAATCCTCTAGAATACCTCTCTCTGTGATTAAATGCTCTTCTGTTACTGTGAAGCCACTTAAATGGATTTCAAAGTGAAGCCAGCTGATCTGGTTCTGCTGGCAACGGCAGAAATCTGGAGGATTATCGACACAAGAGATGAGAGTCAGAGTTTAACCGGATCTTAATCATGTTACCTTCCTATCACATTAATATTCTAGCTTTAAGGTACACGGCCCAAATCCTCCGTCTTCATCCCAACACACTTTGATGTTTTTATAAAAATAAATCAATGTTGAGTTCCAAAACATCAAAATGAGATATTTAGATTTGAGCATTATAACCGGTCCAGGAGGTGAATCTTAAAGGTACAATAGATAACGTGCAGACGGTCCACAATGCCCAGGACCAACAAGAGTCAAGTAAACTAAACTAAAACTCACCTAAAGTTAGTCTTACATTAGTCTAACGTTAGTGTAACATTAGACTAACGTTAGACTAACATTAGACTAACATGGTTTACACACGTTGTCATCTAAAACGAACGGCTAGATCACTATAAGTGAATTATTGACCAGTGTAAAGAAATGATTGTTGATCCATGGCTGCTGTATAACGTTGGTAACTGGATAGAACCGTCACTAATGCTGAGATGCTGAGATGCTGAGATGCTCAGATGCTGAGATGCTGAGATGCTGAGATGCTGAGATGCTCAGATGCTGAGATGCTCAGATGCTGAGATGCTGAGATGCTGAGATGCTCAGATGCTGAGATGTTGAGATGCTCAGATGCTCAGATGCTCAGCTGCTCAGATGCTGAGATGCTGAGATGCTGAGATGCTCAGATGCTGAGATGCTGAGATGCTCAGATGCTGAGATGCTGAGATGCTGAGATGCTGAGATGCTCAGATGCTCAGATGCTCAGATGCTGAGATGCTGAGATGCTGAGATGCTGAGATGCTCAGATGCTGAGATGCTGAGATGCTCAGATGCTGAGATGCTCAGATGCTCAGATGCTGAGATGCTGAGATGCTCAGATGCTGAGATGCTCAGATGCTCAGATGCTGAGATGCTGAGATGCTGAGATGCTGAGATGCTCAGATGCTCAGATGCTCAGATGCTCAGATGCTCAGATGCTCAGATGCTCAGATGCTCAGATGCTGAGATGCTCAGATGCTCAGATGCTGAGATGCTGAGATGCTGAGATGCTCAGATGCTGAGATGCTGAGATGCTCAGATGCTGAGATGCTGAGATGCTCAGATGCTCAGATGCTGAGATGCTGAGATGCTGAGATGCTCAGATGCTGAGATGCTGAGATGCTGAGATGCTGAGATGCTCAGATGCTGAGATGCTGAGATGCTCAGATGCTCAGATGCTGAGATGCTCAGATGCTCAGATGCTGAGATGCTCAGATGCTGAGATGCTCAGATGCTGAGATGCTGAGATGCTGAGATGCTCAGATGCTGAGATGCTGAGATGCTCAGATGCTGAGATGCTCAGCTGCTCAGAGCTCCAGTATGCTAATATGATGCTAGGTAGATATTCACGTCTCCTGCAGCCTGATGGAGACGCCGGAGTCCAACTCAACCATTTCTCTGTGTTTTCCACACTAACTACTCAAGATTCAAGAAGTTTATTGTCACGCCGGTTTTACACGTACAATCGTGTGAAATGATTTTTGCTATTACAATAATAAAAGTAAATACTTTGTAGAAGGCATATTAAGAACATGTACAGTATGTGCAGTATGTCCAGTATGTGCAGTATATACAGTATATACAGTATGTGCAGTATGTACAGTATGTGCAGTATGTCCAGTATATGCAGTATATACAGTATGTGCAGTATGTACAGTATTTACAGTATGTACAGTATGTACAGTATGTGCAGTATATACAGTATGTACAGTATGTGCAGTATATACAGTATGTACAGTATGTCCAGTATGTACAGTATATGCAGTATGTCCAGTATGTACAGTATGTCCAGTATGTACAGTATGTGCAGTATGTACAGTATGTGCAGTATGTACAGTATGTACAGTATGTGCAGTATGTCCAGTATGTGCAGTATGTACAGTATATACAGTATGTGCAGTATGTCCAGTATGTGCAGTATATACAGTATATACAGTATATACAGTATATACAGTATGTGCAGTATGTCCAGTATATGCAGTATATACAGTATGTGCAGTATGTACAGTATTTACAGTATATACAGTATGTGCAGTATTTACAGTATGTACAGTATGTACAGTATGTGCAGTATATACAGTATGTACAGTATGTGCAGTATATACAGTATGTACAGTATGTCCAGTATGTACAGTATATCCAGTATGTACAGTATGTGCAGTATGTACAGTATATACAGTATGTACAGTATGTACAGTATGTGCAGTATGTACAGTATGTGCAGTATGTACAGTATGTGCAGTATGTACAGTATGTACAGTATGTACAGTATATACAGTATGTACAGTATGAGATATAGGATGGAGGTATTGCACTTGTTTATGGCACTTTTTGTTTGAGAAAGTGTCGTATGAATTATCTATTTAAAAGTCCGATGGCCTAGGGGGGGGCTGTTCCTCAGTCTGCTGGTGAGAGTCCTCCTGGGGGGGTCCTGTATCTTCTACCAGGAGACCAGGACAGGAGGGACAACAGGCTGTAGTGGTGGGGTGGGGGGTCCTGTATGACCCTCAGGGACTTCCTGAGGCACCGCTGGGTGTACAGCTCCTGCAGGCCGGTGATGTGTTGGGCTGAGAACACCACCCTTCCCAGCGCCTTACGGTCCACGTTGGTGCGGTTGCCGTACCAGTTGGTGAAGCAGCCTGTCGGGAGGCTCTCTATGGTGGTTCAGGGAGAGGTGATTGTTCTGACACCGCTGTTCCAGGGTGGTCACCTCCTCCCTGTAGGCCATCTCGTCGCCATGGGAGATCAATCCCACAACTGCTGTGTCGTCCGTGAACTTCCTGATGGTGTTTGAAGCTCTTGTTGCCTCACAGTGGTGGGTGGAGAGGGAGAACAGGAAGGGGCTGAGAACACAGCCCTGTGGTGCTCCCTGCTGAGAGACAGTGAAGTGGAGGTGAGGTTGTCCATTCTCACCACCAGGGGGCGTTCCGTCAGAACGTCCAGGATCCAGCTAACTAACTGATGACACAGAGACACCAGGTGATGTTAAACTACTGACTCACCGGCCTTGTTCCAAGCTGGAACCCAACGTCAGATATATCTTCAACAGAGAGAAACAAAACATTCAGAATGTTTAAATGATTCATTCACAATCAGCATCTTATTGAGGAGAAGACATCATCTTATTGGGCTCCTTTCTAAAAGCTCTGTTGATGTATTATTTTATTGAAATGATTCATCTACATAAAAGTGTTTATCTCAATATAACCTTTAAGTCTCAGTGTGTCCTCAGCAGACACACTGAACACGGTCCTGATGTCAGGACCTGCTGCCAACCTCCGACCAGCTGCTGCTGATTGTTCAGATCACGTTGTCCAGGAAGACATCAAACAGCATGAAAGAACAACAAACTCAAAAGTTAACTCTGTCCTCTTGACCTCTTGACCTCTTGACCTCTGATCGTGGCCGGCTGCTGTCTGTAGCTGGCCAGCCTCCCTGGCTCCATCAGCAGGGCTGTCTCTCTGTCTCTCTCTGCCTCTGTCTGTCTCTGTCTGTCTCTGTCTGTCTCTGTCTGCCTCTGTCTCTAACTAATGCACTCCGTCTCTATCAGAGATACCAACTTTGAACTAAGAACATGACGTAGTGAACAGTGTATCTCCGGAGTGAATCCTGCTGTGCTGTTTGAAGTGTAAATAAATAAATATATCTCTGTGACGTGTCTTTGATTCAACAATTCCTCATCCTTGTAAGTGTCTTCAGTATTCACGGTCTACAGACTCTCCCCCCACCCGGACACGTGCTGACAGTCTGTAATTGTAAATGGGTTACATAGCGAGAAGAGGCTTTATTTAATTATGTATGTATTTATTTATTTAGGTCTCCAGACTTTATATCTACAGCGTACAGTACCAGGCCGTTTCTCTTCTCTCTCACAGTGTAAATAAATACCACATTAGATTTCCTCCAGGCAGATTTATCAAGTCTTTGAAAAAGCTCTGGGTGACTTATACGTTGTGCTTTCTTCATCCGTCTTCCTTTAATGTATATTAAATGCTTATAGCCTTGTGTAGCTGAGTAGAAGATGAATAAGAGAAGAATCCTCCTGGATTTCACTTTGATTACTTTCTAGAGCATTGAGGAATGTATGTCTTCAGACATGCACACACACACACACACATAATGTTATCGTATCAAACAGCAGCAAAAGTAATATCCAACAAGAGGGATTTCCTGCACTCTCCTCGTCTTTCATTAAGCCCACAAACTTTCATCCTGGCATCCCTTCCACAGCCGATTGCCACTAATGTCATTAAGACGCCATGAAGGACCGATTTGGTTCTGTGACTCACTTGCAGCTGCCTCTCATTTGACAGCTGGCAACGTATTCTTTCATTCACAAGCTGCAGAAATTATTTCTCTATTTTCACATTATTGTGGAGCCTGAATGT
This sequence comes from Sebastes schlegelii, assembly GCA_014673565.1. NCBI lineage: Eukaryota > Metazoa > Chordata > Actinopteri > Perciformes > Sebastidae > Sebastes > Sebastes schlegelii. The sequence goes on from CM025846.1 coordinate 17,275,784, forward strand.
TCAACCCCTCGGTGTTTCGCTGGTGCGGTTGAGATTTGCATAATTTTTTGTTCGTAGAGAGTTTGTTGTTGTGAAAAATTAAACTAAGTGTACTCAACCCACTCATGAGAGAATACAAATATTCAATATGGTCCATAAGAAGCCGGTGTTTTGGCAACACAGCGATAGCAGCTTTTGTCCCCTAGTTTCTGATTGGGAGAAAGCTTCTAAACGAAGCTTCTATCTAAATCAGCAAGTCACTACCTTCCTGCTTCTGGAGACAGAAGACTTTAATGAGCTCAGGAAGTCACAGAGAGGAAAAACTGAATCGCAGTCTTCAAAAACTCCAACAAGACACACGCTGATATTTGAGTGACTGTTCCTCTGCTACTGGTTCCACTGGTCTGACTTTCAGCACATGTGCTGCACTTCTAATCCTTCTGTTATCCACTCATTTCAGTCGGTGTCTGTGACCTCACAATCTCTACACACATCCCCGTAATGGAAAACACTCCAGATGTACTATAACATTCACTCCAGCTCCGTGTTGCAAGGACGCCGATGAGCTTCGTCTTGTCTGGTCTCGCCCTTGAACATTTTGATTAGTTCAAGAAACACAAAAACAACTCTGATGTTGTTTTTTACCAACTATTGGTGAATGATAATGAGTTAAGCCAGACCTTCCTGTTTTACAATCCAAGGCTACAGCTACATGACTCACAGCTATTGTTCTGACTTTAAGCTCACTACATGTTGGAGGCTTAATTCAGTCTGAATGAGGACATGAATCTCTCAATTCACAAGAGTCCATATTCATATCAGAACAGAAAGCAGACATATTAAAGTATCAATATGCTCCCTAATCGCTCCCTGGACTCAATTAAACTGGGAAACGTGTGTGCTATCTCTTTTATCCTCTCTTTTTCTACCCCCCACCCCCTCTCCCCTCAGCGAGCGCTTAATTATCTTCCTGTCTATCTGTAAGTGTGTGTGTGTGTGTGTGTGTGTGTGTGTGTGTGTGTGTGTGTGTGTATCTGGCTTCATCTCTAACGTGTTTGCTCTCTGCTTGCTCTCCAGCTCACTCCTGCAAGCAGCCGCGGAGCCCGGCCAGCGCTGACGTGGTGGGTCTGGACCTGCCCTCCTACGGGTACACCCTGGTGTACACCTGTCAGACGGGTTACTTCCTCTCCGGGGGTTCAGAGCACCGCGTCTGCCGCTCTGACGGCAGCTGGACCGGCAAGGTGCCGGTGTGCAGAGGTACGTGGTCGGCAGAGGTCTGCGAGGGGCAGCTGATGGAGAAGACTGGGGGGTGTGGGGGAGAAAGTCAAGATGTTTGAGAGGAAGATAAAGGTGGAGGGGAGGAGTAGATACTGCTCTTATACACTGCTCTTATATAGTACTCTTATATAGTGCTCTTATATAGTGCTCTTATATAGTGCTCTTATATAGTACTCTTATATAGTACTCTTATATAGTGCTCTTATATAGTGCTCTTATATAGTGCTCTTATATAGTACTCTTATATAGTGCTCTTATATAGTACTCTTATATAGTACTCTTATATAGTGCTCTTATATAGTGCTCTTATATAGTACTCTTATGCAGTGCTCTTATGTAGTGCTCTTTTATACTGCTCTTATACACTGCTCTTATATAGTACTCTTATATAGTGCTCTTATATACTGCTCTTATATAGTACTCTTATATAGTGCTCTTATATACTGCTCTTATACACTGCTCTTATATAGTACTCTTATATAGTGCTCTTATATACTGCTCTTATATAGTACTCTTATATAGTGCTCTTATATACTGCTCTTATACACTGCTCTTATATAGTACTCTTATATAGTGCTCTTATATACTGCTCTTATATAGTACTCTTATATACTGCTCTTATATACTGCTCTTATATACTGCTCTTATATACTGCTCTTATACACTGCTCTTATACACTGCTCTTATATACTGCTCTTATACACTGCTCTTATACACTGCTCTTATATACTGCTCTTATACACTGCTCTTATATAGTGCTCTTATACACTGCTCTTATATACTGCTCTTATATACTGCTCTTATATACTGGTCTTATACACTGCTCTTATATAGTGCTCTTATACACTGCTCTTATATAGTGCTCTTATATAGTACTCTTATATACTGCTCTTATATAGTGCTCTTATATAGTGCTCTTATATACTGCTCTTATACACTGCTCTTATACACTGCTCTTATATACTGCTCTTATACACTGCTCTTATATACTGCTCTTATATACTGCTCTTATACACTGCTCTTATATACTGCTCTTATACACTGCTCTTATATACTGCTCTTATATACTGCTCTTATATACTGGTCTTATACACTGCTCTTATATAGTGCTCTTATACACTGCTCTTATATAGTGCTCTTATATACTGCTCTTATATAGTGCTCTTATATACTGCTCTTATATACTGCTCTTATATAGTGCTCTTATATACTGCTCTTATACACTGCTCTTATATAGTGCTCTTATATAGTACTCTTATATACTGCTCTTATACACTGCTCTTATACACTGCTCTTATACAGTGCTCTTATATAGTGCTCTTATATAGTGCTCTTATATACTGCTCTTATACACTGCTCTTATATAGTGCTCTTATACAGTGCTCTTATATACTGCTCTTATACAGTGCTCTTATACAGTGCTCTTATATAGTGCTCTTATATAGTGCTCTTATACAGTGCTCTTATATACTGCTCTTATACAGTGCTCTTATACAGTGCTCTTATACAGTGCTCTTATATAGTGCTCTTATACAGTGCTCTTATACAGTGCTCTTATACAGTGCTCTTATACAGTGCTCTTATATAGTGCTCTTATATAGTGCTCTTATATACTGCTCTTATACAGTGCTCTTATACAGTGCTCTTATATAGTGCTCTTATACAGTGCTCTTATACAGTGCTCTTATACAGTGCTCTTATACAGTGCTCTTATATAGTGCTCTTATACAGTGCTCTTATACAGTGCTCTTATACAGTGCTCTTATACAGTGCTCTTATATAGTGCTCTTATACAGTGCTCTTATACAGTGCTCTTATATAGTGCTCTTATATAGGGCTGTGTTCAGCTCGGCTGTGTTCAGCTCGGCTGTGTTCAGCTCGGCTGTGTTCGTCTTTGTGACATACATATTTATGTTTTCCTGCAGTCGGCTCCAAATCACACGAGAAAACTGTCAAGCCCGTCCCGGGGACACCGAGCCCCAAAATAAATGGTGAGTTTTGAATTTCACAAGCTGATCAGCTAGTAGAAGTCAGCGGTCCTGTTTCAGTGTGTTGTCTTAAAGGAATCTGTGTACGTCATCAGAATCAGAGGTTTCACTCTCTTCATACAGTAGTTTTACATTAAGGTGTGTTTCCGTAGGCAGAACATTAATCTAGCTATCCCCTCAGCTAAATGTCTCGGCATGTGTTTAACCCAGACATTGTAACTGTCGCGGCGTGGCTACCGCATACGATGTGTGTCCATGTGTCGCTGGTGTTGAAGTAGAAATGAATCTGTGGTGAGTCTGACGGACGGCACTTTGATGGGAAACCTTCAATTTGAGAACAGCCTCACTGAAAAGTGGAACAACTGTAGAAGTAATCCCTTTTTAACTATATACAAATGTGATAAACAATGATAAAGTATTAATGCTATAACCCTGTGTTTATTACTGAAACAGCATACAATCATAGTGCTGCTGTATTTTCATTAGAGCCCCAGTGCTGTAACTCACAGCTCTAAGTGATGTAATGCAAACGAACTCCAGATCACCTCTCAGCTGCGTGGACAAGGCTGCCACTGAAGAGCCCAGAACAGGGATCTGTCTCTGACATAATGGATGTGGGGGGGCAGCTAGAGCAGATGTATGGTAGATGCTGACAGAGACCAGTAGAAGTGGAGGATACTAAGATATATGATGGCGGAGAGGTGGGATGAGTTCTTTGATCTAGTATAGAGTGTTGTGATGTGGAGCTCGTGAACAGTCGGGTCCGGAACGGCTCGGGTTGGGTTGTGTTTTTGTCTGCTGATATTGAAACACAATAAAACTCTGCTTCTTGCACCATACTTGTACAGCATCAAGAGATTCATCTGAGCAACCTGTTGACTTTCTGACACCGTTAAAATGGAACATTGAAGAACATTGAACTGAGATCTCAGCCATTCCAGGCCCAAGGCTTGAGATATCCAGACTCAACACAACCCCAGCCAACGCTGGTAAAGAACATCTCTGGCTCCGCTGCTGTTCTGCAGTTACACATGCAGGATCTTCTAAGTGATTAAGAGTTAATGCTTAGTACTACAATGTAATTATTACCACGGAATATGAACAGGTCATATATATGTGCAGTATCTACTTAATACATACAATGAATTCATCTTAGAAATATATAGAGAGATTATTGGTGCAATAAGGAAACAGCTAGCAGATTATAAAACATGCATCTAACCGGGAGAGATCTCATCATGTAGTTATGATGTTCATATTCTAAAGGCACTTCATCTGCCTTGAGTGTCTATGAATATTGTATTGCAATAAAGAAATCTCAAAAATGGTTAAGATTATTATAATAGAAGAAGTTACAATGGGTTAGTACGGCATACATACAGGTATACCATCAGACAACACACCTGTAGGCAGGTTTCATCTCTGCCTTTATTATCAACATGTACCATGTTCTGTTTCTAACCACACTAGCAGCGTTGCTCCAGAAGGAAGTCAGTAAAACACGAATATACAAGTCGGAGATATTCCTATACGACCCGTCACCAAGTCTTTATCATGTCCTTAAGACCAACGAGGTCCGGTGCATCCAGCCGATGTTCCAGGCAAACCAGTCAGATGTATCCAGGAAGGTGAAGCTGCACTGTGAGAGAAAGCTCCGGCAGTATTTCTCCCGTCCAGAATTACATTTAACTTCTGCTCAGTCGGTATCGTACAAAGTAATAAGCTATTAGCAAAGTCAATTGTTGTAAAATGATGTTATATGGCATCCAAGTCTCCTTTCCACCTCTTAATTCTGAGCCCACGATCATGACTCTGACTATGATTAGCTTTAGCTCCTGTTATTAACTACAAACACTCACCTTTCTGCAGAGAATTGGCTCTGAATTCTCCAGTAAATAACTTCCAGTAGATAATGACGAAGTGCTGTAAAAGTTCTACTGAAAGTTTAATCAGTCAGAACTATCACAGAGTTCTGCCGAGTTCACGGAGTGAGTCCAGACTTATCTCTCTCACAATGTATTTAATTATCATTAAGTGAGATTGTCAAAGGATATAAGGAGGATGATCTTCTTCAAACTGAATGGAGAGACTGTTATCAGCTGTTTGATGTGTTGATTTCAATGCATATCTAATTGCCTTTCTGCAGCGTGGGAGCGAGTATCAGTCTGCATTATGAATATGATATTGATTTGATGTTTGGTAAAACACAGACACGTCATTTTGTACCTGCATTATACCATATACAGGATAACGGTATATGTGCTATTACTTTAATGAGTTCTCTTTTGTCTTTCTCTGCTGAAGTTCCCGACGACGTCTTTGCTCCTGACTTCGTGTGGAAGGGTTCTTCAGATTACAAAGGCCAGAAACAGCCGATGTCTCTGACAGTCACCAGCTTTAATGCCACGACGGGAAAAGTCAATGTAACTTTAACCGACAGCAGCGTGGAGTTTCTGCTCTCTGGTGAGTCATCTATAAATCATCTGTCTTCTGCTTCCTCCCCTCTCCTCCTCTCACTACCTCCGTGTGTCACTTCCATTTATTTTGAGGGTTCCTCATGTCAATCAGTCAATCACCGAATGATCTCATGCATGAGAGTGGAAATTAACTATTGGCTGTAAAGACGGATGTATTAGTCTGCACTGACTGACTAACTGCCCACTCAAGAGTCACTCGTCTCCTCCTCTCCTCCCGGGCTGTAATCATCTTCTCTTACCGCTACTTCTCTCTGTTTCTTCCTCTTCTTTTATCGTTCCCTGCACTCTTTTATTCACATCGTCTCTCGTCCTCTACCTTGTAGGAGTGTACAAGCGCCAGGAGGCCCGGTTAATGCTGCTGCTGTACCAGATGAGAGCGCTGGCCCACAGCTCCTCGAGCAGGATTACTGACGAGACCTGGGCAATGGACGGATTTGTGAGTATCCACAGGAATCTGAAGCAGCTGGCCGCTGATCTTTTGTAAAATAACCAAGAGCTGTGTCTTTATTTATTTCATATTTGTTTGTTCCGTCGGACAGACAAGTAGAATATTACAGGCTGCGATGGGGCTGCAACCGCAAACAAGCCTCTTCCTCATTATTAGTTTGTTTACTCATCCTACTTTACCGACAAAGAAGAATAAATCACAATGCATGAGCACAAACTGTGACAGAGAGCGGAGTAGTCATTTCCTGGCGTATTGTCTGTTTCTGTTTCCATATACAGTATTTATTTATATATTTATATGGGCTACACATCAGACGGTGGCGGTGTAGGAGCCGTTTCACCATCCCCACATTGACTCTTTGCTGAATAAGCTCAGACACACTCACCTGACACCTCGGGACCCGGAACAACAACTATTACAGTTGAAGTTCGTCTTCTAAAATAAACTTCAAGGTCCACTTCATAAGAGCGTGTGACAGCTGACTGCACGCCGCCGAGCTATTGATAGCACGCCGCTCAGCTTCTAACGCAGAAACAAAGGTGTTATTCTTGAATGTAGCATGACAGAATGTCTCACTAAATATACAGGAGACTGTTGTATGTAGTCTTGATGCAACGCTGAAACATCTGATTTGATTAGCTGAAACTAAACGTACCGTTTCTCCAGCTCTGTGTTATCTCTGTTGTCTCCCAGGTTTCAGCTGAGCCCGACGGCGGCAGCTACGTGTTCCAAGGCTTCATTCAGGGTAAAGACTACGGACAGTTTGGACTACAGAGACTTGGTGAGTGTCTTTTCAAACACAATCAGTCCCGTTGGTCACTCCTCATCTTCCACTTTCACAATAGAAGTAAAGAAAGAGATGATCTTTGAACCTCCAACAACAACGATGAGGCTGTTTTCACATTCATCTTCCTGAAGGAGCAAAGCTTCTCTGTGATCACCTTCAATCTGAGTTTAAGACCAGCATGATCTGGGACATCACAACTAGGTCCAATATGCAACTTCCACACGTGTCCTTCTGCTGGAGGACGAGGCGTCTTCTGTCCAGTTAAACACTTATCATTATTTATATATAAAGTTGTTATAATTCATATTTTCATCCTCAAAGATTCAGAATGTTTCAGTGAAGGAGACACAACAGGTGTAATTAAAAAAAACACTTTACCAGGTAAATGAATAGTTTGTGGAATGTATTTCTTTATTTAGTTTGTTTGATGTTGTTGAGACAGATATGAAAACTCTTTGGCATGTTCATACTGTCTCCCTCAGTGTCACCATGAGAGCATTATTCTCCACGGAGACAACAGACAACAGACGTGGAGCCTTTCAGAGGAAACAGGAAACTCTGACAGGTTTCATTAAAACGTGCTTTCATGCCTCCGAGGCATCGCGTGTTCTCGTGTTCTCGTGTTCTCGTGTTCTCGTGTTCGCGTGTTCTCGTGTTCTCGTGTTCTCGTGTTCGCGTGTTCTCGTGTTCTCGTGTTCGCGTGTTAGCGTGTTCGCGTGTTCTCGTGTTCGCGTGTTCCCGTGTTCTCGTGTTCTCCGCTTGTGCGTCCGTTCGTATGTATGTCACATTCTCCTGAACGCAGGATCTCAGGAACGCCTGGAGGGAGTTTCTTCAGATTTGGCACAAACGTCCACTTGGATTTAAGGATGAGCTGATTATTGGTGCTCAAAGGTCAAAGGTCAAAGGTCAAAGGTCACTGTGACCTCACATCCGTTCCATTCCCTTGAACGTGATTTCTGAGGAACGCTTGGAGGGAATGTCTTTACATCTGGTACAAACGTCCACCTGGACTCAAGGATGAACTGATTATTGATGGTAAAAGGTCAAAGGTCACTGTGGCCATAAGTCAAGAATTCATGTGCTAATTATGACAACGTCACACAAACATCTAGAAGGATAAAATGATGAAGTGATGATATGTTGGAGAGATGTGGATGTAAACTACAACCTGACTGGTTGGCGGCGTGCGGCCACGCAATGTTTTAATATTATTAATATGTTTTAATATTATTATTATGTTTTAATATTATTATTATGTTTTAATATTATTAATGTGTTTTAATATTATTAATATTATTAATATTATTATTATGTTTTAATATTATTAATATGTTTTAATATTATTAATATGTTTTAATATTATTATTATGTTTTAATAAGTCAAAGGTCAAATGGTTCACTTAAAGGTTTCTAATGCCTCCTTTCAAACATTAAAGTTCCATAATATTTTCTCTGTATTGACGTCATACAGCACAGAGTAGATTATTCTCTTCCTCATCGTCATCATCATCCTTCATTTCTTTGTGCTCAACCTTCCTCATCATCGTCATCATCGTCATCATCGTCATCATCAGCTCATGATTGTCTTCAACAAGATTATCACCGTCGCAGTGATCGTTATCAGTGAGATCATTACGCCCGGCGTCTTTATCTTCTGGCTGCTGCGTCTCACACTCGTCATCATTGTGATCATCTTCCTCTTCATCATCATCATCATCATCATCATCATCATCAGCAGCAGAAGATACGTATCTTTCTATTATTCCATTTCCTCCAGTGTTTGTGCCATTTTGTTAATCTTAATATTTTAGATGTTCTTCATTCACATATTCTGTTATGAGTATTATGATATTATTATTATTATATTATTATTATTATATTATTATTATTATTATATTATTATTATTAATAATAATATTATGATATTATTATAATTATTATTATTAATATTATGATATTATTATTATTGTTATTATTATTATTATATTATCATTATTATTGTTAATAATAATAATATGATATTATTCTTATTATATTCTTATTATTATTAATATTATATTATTATTATGATATTATTATTATTATTATGATATCTTACTATTCCTGTTCTCCTGCTAAATGTTGTGTTTGTCTTCCAGGTTTGAGTGTGAGAGAGAACGTTACCGTCCCCGACCCTGAGACCAATGCCTCCACCAACAGCAGCTCTGTTGCCGTCGCTATCCTCGTGCCTTTCTTTGCCCTCATCTTCGCAGGCCTCGGGTTTTATCTCTACAAACAGCGGTACGTATGTTACTGTATCCTGATGTCTTCCTCACTAGATTGGAACCCAGATTGATTAGCTGCTCTTGTCTGTTTGGTTCCCACATGAGAGACAGTCAGTGTCCCATGTTGAGTTTTAAAGTGATTTATCGCGGGTCGGATGTTGAAGGAGTTTCAGATTGATGTAGATGTTTGCAGAGTTGCAGCCGAAGGAAATGCACATCAATATGAGGTGGATGGTACACTGTGGCCCACTTCCACCGCCGGCTGTACTGCAGCGAGGCTCCTCTCTGATGAGAGGCTGCACAGCATGATGCAACCGCAGTCAACGGGTTACCATGTAAACACATTACACAGCAGCGTACTGTATGTCAGCCCGTCTTAATGAGAACACCTTCAGTATGATGTAGGGATGTTCATAATTAACCCTTTAACCGTCAACCCACATTAAGCATTTTAACCCATTAACTCTATCGGTTAAAACGGATAAAAGAAACACTAATAATGAACTCAAAAGCTGAGCGGCTCGTCTCTTTAAGGAGGAAAGCTGGTCCACCTTAACAGTCCACCTTAAGAGACGGAGCCGGAGTTGCAGGATACAGGAAGTCGGCTCCGGTCTCTCCGGCTCTCTTGAGCGGAGCGGAACACACTAGCACACACTGCTACACCGACGTTAGTAACCAGAGAGCAGTTAGAGGACTGATCTACTGATTCATGACGTTAGTAACCAGAGAACAGTTAGAGGACTGATCTACTGATTCATGACGTTAGTAACCAGAGAGCAGTTAGAGGACTGATCTACTGATTCATGACGTTAGTAACCAGAGAACAGTTAGAGGACTGATCTGACTGATTCATGACGTTAGTAACCAGAGAGCAGTTAGAGGACTGATCTACTGATTCATGACGTTAGTAACCAGAGAGCAGTTAGAGGACTGATCTACTGATTCATGACGTTAGTAACCAGAGAACAGTTAGAGGACTGATCTACTGATTCATGACGTTAGTAACCAGAGAACAGTTAGAGGACTGATCTACTGATTCATGACGTTAGTAACCAGAGAACAGTTAGAGGACTGATCTACTGATTCATGACGTTAGTAACCAGAGAACAGTTAGAGGACTGATCTACTGATTCATGACGTTAGTAACCAGAGAGCAGTTAGAGGACTGATCTACTGATTCATGACGTTAGTAACCAGAGAGCAGTTAGAGGACTGATCTACTGATTCATGACGTTAGTAACCAGAGAGCAGTTAGAGGACTGATCTACTGATTCATGACGTTAGTAACCAGAGAACAGTTAGAGGACTGATCTACTGATTCATGACGTTAGTAACCAGAGAACAGTTAGAGGACTGATCTACTGATTCATGACGTTAGTAACCAGAGAACAGTTAGAGGACTGATCTACTGATTCATGACGTTAGTAACCAGAGAACAGTTAGAGGACTGATCTACTGATTCATGACGTTAGTAACCAGAGAGCAGTTAGAGGACTGATCTACTGATTCATGACGTTAGTAACCAGAGAACAGTTAGAGGACTGATCTACTGATTCATGACGTTAGTAACCAGAGAACAGTTAGAGGACTGATCTACTGATTCATGACGTTAGTAACCAGAGAACAGTTAGAGGACTGATCTACTGATTCATGACGTTAGTAACCAGAGAGCAGTTAGAGGACTGATCTACTGATCTTTTCAACAATAATCCCCGTTGTGCCTCATCTAGCTGCTGCAGCTGTCCTCTCCGGCAGAACGGAGACGTGTTTATTGGGTCGGAGGGAGGGAGAAGAGGTAATTGGGATTTCTCTCAACTAATGTGCAACCTCCTTTTCTTCTCTCCAGGAAAACAGATAAAGCTCAGTACACGGGATGCTCCGTCCACGAGAACAACAACGGACAGGCCACCTTTGAGAATCCCATGTACAACACAAACACGAAGGCCGCTGAGGGGAAGGTGGTCCGCTTCGACCCCAATCTCAACACCATCTGCACCATGGTTTGATGTCCACTCAGTCTGAGAGAGAGACGCACATATAGAGGGAGGATACAACTCCTCCTTGTTTGCTTAACATGAATATATATCCACATATTTATATTTTCCTCCTTTCTGATGACATACAACAAAGACACAGAAATATAAAGCACACTTTCAGCAACACTGACGGCAGTCTGCGATCGCTGGTATACCAGAGGTCAAAGGGTTAAAAAGAGAGGAAGGGGAGATCTTCTGAAGAGAAGTGTTCTTTACACTCTGTGAGTGTTGGCTTTATGAATAAAGAGCCTCTGGCATATAGAGAATAGAGTATTGTATGCTTTGTAGTATAAATATAGAGGGGTGACTTCACAATGCCAAATGAAAAATCTTATCTTTTTCTTTTGAAGAAAACAGCCCAGATGTTTTTTTAAGTTTAGTCTTCGTCTCACATTCATCCTAATGAGAGTTCTTGTGTTGTGGAGGTGAGGAGCCTCTGAGAGCTGATCAGTGTAATCTTTACAGTCTATTCTCCCAGAGAGGAGATGAGGAGGTAGAGAAGAAGCTGCCTCTCTTTGAATAGTGTCTGTGCTGTAGTTTGTTCAAAGTTATATGGTCAATTATACCTCTTAATTGGATGGTACCTCCTGCTGACGAGATATATGGCCAGGGAGTTAATTACTGAAGAGCAGTAGCGTTTCTCCGAGTGCCGTCGGGAACGCCGGGGCTTGTATTGTTCCAGTGACAACAATAGAGAGCATTTTACTCACGAGAGCCGGAGTCGTCGTTAGAGTTTATCATCACGCTGTGTGCAGTGAATCTGACAGAGAGGTTTAAGGAGGAGAGTTTAAACTGCTGACTAGTCAGAGAGTGTTTGTTGGTGATGTGGAGCTCATCCATCTATTTAACCTCTTAACTTATTGAAACGGTTCGGTTTATTTGGGGTATTTTTTCTTCTGATTTTACAACAAACGAACCCCACGTGGTGTGAATTAACCCCGCGTGGTGTGAATTAACCCCGCATGGTGTGAATTAACCCCGCGTGGTGTGAATTAACCCCGCATGGTGTAAATTAACCCCGCGTGGTGTGAATTAACCCCGACCACCCCGCCACGAGCCGGTAGACATCAAGAATCTCAAAGTAGGAGTTCCTCCATTCATTATTTCAGGTTTTATAGAAATACCTCCAGCTGGCCAAGTTCCCTAGATGTTTATTGAAGCATGGATGTCAGTAAATCACAGATGTGTCAGTAGGCGGTCTGAGGTCAGATAAAGCTTATTGTCTTGTAGGGATGTCCATAATTAACCGTTTAATCGTTAACCCACATTAAGCATTTTAACTGATTAACGCTATCGGTTAAAACGGTTAAAAGAAATGTTAATAATGAACTCAAAAGCTGAGCAGCTCAGCTCTTTAAGGAGAAAAGCTGGTCCACCTTAACAGCCCACCTTAAGAGGCACAGCCGGAGTTGCAGGATACAGGAAGTCGGCTACGGTCTCTCCGGCTCTCTTGAGCGGAGCGGAGGAGTTGTAGTTTCATAGCATTTATTCACCAACAAAAAAACTCGAGAAAGTTACACCACAATGACAGAGCGGTGGCGAGCACGAAGCCGCCGGTAATGCTAGAGCTGCTAACGTAGCACAAACACACACACTGTTTGTTGGACACTCACTAAAGTTCTGCCGGGCAGACACACAGCTGACAACCTGCTAAACTAAACTAAATGTGCGCTGGAGACTTTTACTGGGAAAGTGGCTGCATGTCCGCAACACTACACGCAGCATCGTAGCTGCTGAGTTAACGCTCCCGGACGGTGAACTGGAGACAGTGAACGCAGCATCGTAGCTGCTAAGTTAACGCTCCCGGACGGTGAACTGGAGACAGTGAACGCAGCATCGTAGCTGTTAAGTTAACGCTCCCGGATGCTGAACCGTTAACACACATCTTGTGGGTAAACGGTTAATAATGGGTTAACGAAGGTCGGTTATCGGTTAAGAACATTTTGCAAAATGAGCATCTTTAGCTTGTTGTCTTGATTTATGTTAAAAAGCTTAAAGTGCGTCTGTCTTACTTTAGAGTTATTCCCAGACAGAACAACTTCCACACCATCGCTGGTTCTTCTGGTTCCTCGTGAGCTGAGCAGTGTTTGTGTTTCTATCATTCGTTTGGCCTCCGTCAGTAGATTCCTGATCCGTACTCCTACTCTGAGACACTCGATGAATCCACCGCCTCGACACACACTGATACATGAATGGTTAATTTCAGATCTCTCACTGAACCATCAGCTTCTGCCAACAAATGTACAGTAAACAAGAACAGATTTGCACACTTTACCATGAGCCACCATCAGTATCGTACTATCATCCAAAACAATGAAACAATGAATCTGACTCTTGTCATCACATCTCTACATCATTGCAGTGCCTTGAATACTGTATGGGCATATGTTTTTAACATTTATAGCATTAGTAAAAGCGTTCCATTGGTGTCATCTGTGTGCACAGTTAGCAGTGATTCAGCTGAGTGATGTCAGCTCTGATGGTTTATCTATCTTTCAGAAGACTTCATAGTTTCATATCTGTGCATGTTGACCCAGTCCAGCAGCTGCTGCTGTCGTACTTTGTACCACGATATTGATTCCTGTCATTGCTGTTACATTTTGTACATTTATACAGTTTTGATACTTGATGGCATTCTTTGGCGAGATGTCTTGTGTTATGGATATGTAATATATTTTGCGAGTTCATATTTCTAACGGAAGAGAAAAAGAAATGCACCTGGTAGAAACAGTAAATGGCAAGTCAGTCTCACATCTGGAGAAGAGGAGAATGCTTTTAAATGTACCACAACAATTGTTATCCCATTCAGAAACCTGTCTATATGAATATGTACATATTACAAAAGTTTTGTAAAGAGATATATTTTTTATGCAAATAAAGCATTTGTAAGTTATTGAATATGTTGTGTAAAATTTCACATGTAAATGTCATGTAAGATCAAAAAAATGTTTTGTATTTTTTCTTTATCAGCAATGTATAAATCCTTAATTTATATATAAAATATAAAATAATGAAGCTCAATGTTGCTCTGCTCTTTATTAATCGAGATGCCTCCGTTATGAGAGCTCCAGTGTTTTACAGAGAAGCTGTTATCATTCAGTCCGCTGCACCGTTACACCGTTTTAATGAGTTTTCCGCTCGCTGACCGCCGCTCGCTTTAGTCAAAATAACCACTGATATTATCTCCATCCGAGGGACACTGTAGATCTTTGAAGACCGCCTGCAGCAATGCACGGTGGGCAATAATCCTCGCTGACATTAACACCTGGTGTTAGCAGAAATCAGACTCAACCTTTAAAACCCATTTAAAAGTGAAATGGTGGTATAATGTGACATCCCATCATCAGAACGGTCGGACTGCAGCATCAGCTGCTCTGAGTCCTCTCTGTCTCTGCTGTGATGCAAGTCTCATTTAACATGCCTCTCCGTCTCCGTCGCCGGCGGTGGGCACAAATAGCTGAAATTTACTCCAGAAAAGGCCCAAAGTGAAATGACATTCGAATGTTCTTTTACTTTGCATGTGAGATAAATACAGTCATTTATTTGATTTGATTTTTTACAAATCTCAAGAGTGGGCAATTTGGATGATTGACCATTTATGGACTCTGAGAGAGGAACAGCTAGTGCTGTCAAAGATAAGACTATTTGTCACATGTATGATTTGAACGTTGAAGTATCGGAGGGGAACAGTCTGGTTTTAGCGTGACGTGGTATCTGCAGTACAGGACAGCGTGTCCACTTCTAACTGAAACTATGATTCCAGAAAACAGCAGCATGTCTGAGAAGAGTTTGTCGAAGTTCTCTTATTTAAAGTTGAATGTTTGATCAAATCAGACAAGGTAGAGTATCAGAATGATAGAAAGGGGAAACTCCTCGGTCTCCTCAACGTCGCTTTGAGACAGGCTGGACTGAAATAGGTGGATAGTTTCCACAGACTTGAGGACTTGAGGACTTGAGGAGGAGGTGGCAGCAGTTTGTCAGCACATTATGTAACTGACCAAGATGAAGCTAATTGCAGCAACCAAAGTAGAGAGGATCAGCAAGGGAGTGTGACGGAGATCAAGAACGCTCGATACAGAAAGTATGAAGCAACATGTTGACTGACAGGAGCAGGTTTGATTTCAGACCCGGGTTAAAGCATTTACTTTAAAGTCTAAGCCTGGGATTTGTGTGTGGATTAGAAATATTTGCCAGAAGGATTTTCCATTGAAGTTACTCTGAAGCTTCATCAAGCAGATTTCAGCCAAAGGGTGGTGATGTAATATAAGCTGATACTGGGCTGAGATGTCAAACAGGCTCCGGGTGTTTGTTCAGTATGTCTGTATGCTCAGTGTAATGCACTAATAGGAACACCTTCTAAACATCACTGGGACCTCCTGGACGCTCTTTAAGTCATCACAGCTCTTTAAGTCATCACAGCTCTACACGCCAAGAAACGTCCGTACAAATACGGCCGATGTACCGTGATAATATGAAAGCATTTCCTGTATTGTATTTTTAAATATGCATTGCATTGTGGGAACAAGAACCTCCGCTAGCGTGAAAGTTGAAAGAGGCAGAGACCAACACACACGGCAAAGTTAAGTTCAAATGTGGAGAAACCTTTCTCTCTCTTCTGTGGTAAAAAATCATCAATTAATGTGGAACCAGATGATTCATGATCAGGACCCAACGTCAGCTCAGAGGCGCTTTAGTTTAAAGCTGTTTAGTTGTTTAGTTCAGCTGTTTTCAACCGTTAACGTTACCACACGATGACAGGAATATTTTGCTGACTTGTAATTTCCGTTTTACCAATATTTATATTTCTGACTTCAGTGGACGTCAGGTAGAGTTAGCCCCGGTTTGAGCCTCAGGCGGTCCGCATAGACCGATAGGTAATGTATAAACGCAGCGTTAGCGTCGGTTTTCCCTCCAGAATGTAAAGGTTGGGCTGCTATTTGGCTCGGAACGGAGGAGATACTGTAAATCTACAGAAATGTCCAATTTTAGGGTTGAAGACAATGTCCGTAAACTTAACGGAAAAGGTCCTGGTGATTCTCTGCCAGGACATTATCTGAGTCTGGTTTCTGTGGGAAAGTCCCTCCAGGAAGCTCCGTGGCGTTCGGCGGTGGGCTTCGGGCTCCAGCAGCAGTTTGTACCATGTCATCCTACAAATGCTCAGTTAAGATGTGGTGACTGAGCAGGTTAGCACAGTAAGCTGATTTCACCGTCCCGTTCACGGAGGCGTTTGTAGGTCTGTCGGCGCGGCCGTGTGTCTGCTGGAGCAAATCGATTTGCAGAGGTGCGTGTGCGGGTACAATGAAGGGATGTTCCTGGCTGCCTCTGATGTTCAGATACCCCGTGGCGTTCCTCCACTTTCATCAGGGGGCTGAATGTGTGCTGTGAAATCGCTCCACACAACATCCACAGCAGCGGTATTGACACAGTGCACGATGGAGGGAGGCTCTCGGAGCTCTGTAAATGACAGCACGTCTCAGCAGCATGAAACAACTAAACAGGAACTCTTATTGATCTGGATGAGGAGTGTTGGTAGAATCCTCTAACCGGGACTCTTTCACTCCTCCTCCTGTTCTCTCCGTCGCGCGTGTCGAAGCATAATGAGCTGTTGGCTTTCATGGATGTGCGGGGCTCTAATAAGCTGGATAGTCAGTTGACTAACTAGCTGCATATTTCACTAATGAGCCGTGTTCAACCGCTCTGCTCTGATTGGCCAGATGTCTCCAGGTTGGTCGACTGTTCATGATGGGTAGCTGTTGATGAAGAAATATCTGTTATTGAGACACTTGCAGGTACAGTTTAAAAAGAATCTTTATTTTCATCGACACATTCTTGACTAAAGAAATCAGAGCTTAATCCATTTAGATCAGGCCGGTTTATAAGAGCACAGATTCCTAATGATTCGTGCACTGTAGCGGCGTTTTCACTGCTCGTAACGATGAAATTCATGTCTTGGAAAATAGATTTAATATTCTGTGGAAGGGTTTCCGAGCGCCGGTCCTAGAAGAGTTATATAGTTTAATATACTCCTTTTAATCTTAAAGTGGATGAATAATGTAAATTCCTCCATAACCATTTCTGCTCAATACATTTGTAACCCAGTTAAACCACACGGGCTTTATCATGTTATTCAGTGAGCTTCAGAGGTGCTAGTAGGCAGATGTTGTTACCTCTGGACAGAACCCAAGCTCGCTGTCCCCCCCGTTTTCAGTCTTTATGCTAAGCTAAGATGATCAGCTGCTGGCTGGAGTTTCATATTTATCATACAGACATGACAGTGGAATCAATCTTCTCATCCAACTCTGCAAGAAAGCAAATGTCCCCGAATGTTGAATTATTCCTTTCATTTTTCCGATTCTAGTAGAGTTGGACCGTTTCTGTCAATCTGTCCTTCAATCAGCTCACACGTTTGTCTGTTCCCTCTCTGTATTGAAACTCTGTCAGTAATTCATTCATTCATTAATTAGACTCTTGATGTGTGGATGCTAGGCGATACTGTCAATACAAATAGCATTTTGATGTGTTGCGTGTATCTGCCATGTGAACATCAGAATCAATCCAAACAATTACTATAGATATACTTTGAATATCGCTGCAGAGACATATTAAACGTGAGTACAAGCTACTCTATATAAGAGGTTGACTAAAGGCTAAAGGCTTGATAGATAGTAACGAACCAGCCTTAAGCCAGGTCACCGTGTGACCTTCATATACCGTGTGAACACTGAAGCTCCTCTCGGCACACGACAACTCTGATCTAATTGCTCACAGGGTGTCTGGTTTAATAGCCCCCCCGTCTTCAGCAATTAATGGTGGAAATGTTCTGATGCCTTGTGACACACTCCTGAAGGAAGCAGATACAGCGGGATGGAACACGACACATTTCTTCTTCTTGTTCTTTGACAGAAATGCTTTTGACCGGCCGATCGCGTCTGTCACATACGACACTCTTCACTGCGGAAAATCACTTTCTCCCACAAGGCAGAATCCTTCAGACATCAGACCGAAGCTGGTAATGCAGTCCGCCGTGTGGAGGATGAGTCTTATACCAAGGACATGAGTGCAGCTTTAAAAACACACGGCACATTATTGTAATTTCATCAGCTCTCAAAGCCTCAATCACGGCAGTCATAAAAACCTCCTACGCTCCCCCTGAGGAAGATCCAGAGAAGAGAAACCCCTCAGCAGAACAGAGCAGCCGGCTCTTCATCACTCCGGCTTGTGCGTGAGTTATCGGGTTTCATAATTGAAACAGCGACATGTAATATTTTATTCAGTGGACCAGAACGACTCAGCAGCATTTCTTTGGACTTATATTTTGTTAACACGGCATAAAAACAAACCAAAAACACATTTCACTGGCTTTTTGTGCAACAGTAATATTGAAAGGGAATTCAAATGGTACACCAAAAAGCACTTTGAAAATATAAATTTTTATTTTGCATAAGACATTACAGGGAGGTTGGCTTTACTGTGGTGGTAAGTGACACATTTGTACAGCGTGTACAGTTTGTACTTAGAAACCAGGAACCCTCTCTGATTTATCCAACCCTCTCCCCTGAGAGATGGAACCAGTAATTCACTCTCCTGTGTTTGGTCTGTTTTGTGTCTCTTGTGGATGAACACAACAAATGGTTTCCTGTCTTTGAATATCAGATAATATGCCCTTTAGATTCCACCTGCGTAAAGTACCCGGCACACAAGGACACACTTTGAAAAAAGACGGCCACTGATCGGACTATTTATACTGCAATATTTTGAGAGACAGAGGCGGTGAGAATCTGCAGTTATGAGCCATGAATTAATATGTGACATTTCATCTTGTCAATGAATGTTTGGGCATGATGA
>CM025846.1:17299885-17319885 GCA_014673565.1 Sebastes schlegelii
GTTAGGAGAAGATGTTAGGAGAAGACATTAGTAGGAGAAGACGTTAGGAGAAGATGTTAGGAGAAGACGTTAGGAGAAGACATTAGGAGAAGATGTTAGGAGAAGACGTTAGTAGGAGAAGACGTTAGGAGAAGATGTTAGGAGAAGACGTTAGTAGGAGAAGACGTTAGGAGAAGATGTTAGGAGAAGACGTTAGGAGAAGACGTTAGGAGAAGATGTTAGGAGAAGACGTTAGGAGAAGATGTTAGGAGAAGACGTTAGTAGGAGAAGACGTTAGGAGAAGATGTTTGGAGAAGACGTTAGTAGGAGAAGACGTTAGGAGAAGATGTTAGGAGAAGACGTTAGGAGAAGACGTTAGGAGAAGATGTTAGGAGAAGATGTTAGGAGAAAACGTTAGGAGAAGATGTTAGGAGAAGACGTTAGGAGAAGACGTTAGTAGGAGAAGACGTTAGGAGAAGACGTTAGTAGGAGAAGACGTTAGGAGAAGACGTTAGGAGAAGACGTTAGTAGGAGAAGACGTTAGTAGGAGAAGACGTTAGGAGAAGACGTTAGGAGAAGATGTTAGGAGAAGATGTTAGGAGAAGATGTTAGGAGAAGACGTTAGGAGAAGACGTTAGTAGGAGAAGACGTTAGGAGAAGATGTTAGGAGAAAACGTTAGGAGAAGATGTTAGGAGAAGACGTTAGTAGGAGAAAACGTTAGTAGGAGAAGACGTTAGGAGAAGACGTTAGTAGGAGAAGACGTTAGGAGAAGACGTTAGTAGGAGAAGACGTTAGGAGAAGACGTTAGGAGAAGATGTTAGGAGAAGACGTTAGGAGAAGATGTTAGGAGAAGATGTTAGGAGAAGACGTTAGGAGAAGATGTTAGGAGAAGACGTTAGGAGAAGACGTTAGGAGAAGATGTTAGGAGAAGACGTTAGGAGAAGATGTTAGGAAGAAGACGTTAGGAGAAGATGTTAGGAGAAGACGTTAGGAGAAGACGTTAGGAGAAGACCGTTAGGAGAAGACGTTAGGAGAAGATGTTAGGAGAAGACGTTAGGAGAAGATGTTAGGAGAAGACGTTAGTAGGAGAAGACGTTAGGAGAAGACGTTAGGAGAAGAACGTTAGGAGAAGACGTTAGGAGAAGATGTTAGGAGAAGACGTTAGGAGAGAGATGTTAGGAGAGATGTTAGGAGAAGACATTAGTAGGAGAAGACGTTAGGAGAAGATGTTAGGAGAAGACGTTAGGAGAAGACATTAGGAGAAGATGTTAGGAGAAGACGTTAGTAGGAGAAGACGTTAGGAGAAGATGTTAGGAGAAGACGTTAGTAGGAGAAGACGTTAGGAGAAGATGTTAGGAGAAGAAGACGTTAGGAGAAGACGTTAGGAGAAGATGTTAGGAGAAGACGTTAGTAGGAGAAGACGTTAGGAGAAGATGTTTGGAGAAGACGTTAGTAGGAGAAGACGTTAGGAGAAGATTGTTAGAGAGAAGACGTTAGGAGAAGACGTAGGAGAAGATGTTAGGAGAAGACGTTAGTAGGAGAAGACGTTAGGAGAAGACGTTAGGAGAAGATGTTAGGAGAAGATGTTAGGAGAAAACGTTAGGAGAAGATGTTAGGAGAAGACGTTAGGAGAAGACGTTAGTAGGAGAAGACGTTAGGAGAAGACGTTAGTAGGAGAAGACGTTAGGAGAAGACGTTAGGAGAAAGGACGTTAGTAGGAGAAGACGTTAGTAGGAGAAGACCGTTAGGAGAAGACGTTAGGAGAAGATGTTAGGAAGAAGATGTTAGGAGAAGATGTTTAGGAGAAGACGTTAGGAGAAGACGTTAGTAGGAGAAGACGTTAGGAGAAGATGTTAGGAGAAAACGTTAGGAGAAGATGTTAGGAGAAGACGTTAGGAGGAGAAAACGTTAGTAGGAGAAGACGTTAGGAGAAGACGTTAGTAGGAGAAGACGTTAGGAGAAGACGTTAGTAGGAGAAGACGTTAGTAGGAGAAGACGTTAGGAGAAGACGTTAGAGAAGACGTTAGGAGAAGACGTTAGGAGAAGACGTTAGGGAGAAGACGTTAGGAGAAGATGTTAGGAGAAGACATTAGTAGGAGAAGACGTTAGGAGAAGATGTTAGGAGAAGACGTTAGGAGAAGACATTAGGAGAAGATGTTAGGAGAAGACGTTAGTAGGAGAAGAACCTTAGGAGAAGATGTTAGGAGAAGACGTTAGTAGGAGAAGACGTTAGGAGAAGAGATGTTAGGAGAAGACGTTAGGAGAAGACGTTAGGAGAAGATGTTAGGAGAAGACGTTAGGAGAAGATGTTAGGAGAAGACGTTAGTAGGAGAAGACGTTAGGAGAAGACGTTAGGAGAAGATGTTAGGAGAAGATTGTAGGAGAAAACGTTAGGAGAAGATGTTAGGAGAAGACGTTAGGAGAAGACGTTAGTAGGAGAAGACGTTAGGAGAAGACGTTAGTAGGAGAAGACGTTAGGAGAAGACGTTAGGAGAAGACGTTAGTAGGAGAAGACGTTAGTAGGAGAAGACGTTAGGAGAAGACGTTAGGAGAAGATGTTAGGAGAAGATGTTAGGAGAAGATGTTAGGAGAAGACGTTAGGAGAAGACGTTAGTAGGAGAAGGACGTTAGGAGAAGATGTTAGGAGAAAACGTTAGGAGAAGATGTTAGGAGAAGACGTTAGTAGGAGAAACGTTAGTAGGAGAAGACGTTAGGAGAAGACGTTAGTAGGAGAAGACGTTAGGAGAAGACGTTAGTAGGAGAAGACGTTAGGAGAAGACGTTAGGAGAAGATGTTAGGAGAAGACATTAGGAGAAGACGTTAGGAGAAGATGTTAGGAGAAGACCGTTAGGAGAAGATGTTAGGAGAAGACGTTAGGAGAAGACGTTAGGAGAAGATGTTAGGAGAAGACGTTAGGAGAAGAAGTTAGGAGAAGACGTTAGGAGAAGATGTTAGGAGAAGACGTTAGGAGAAGACGTTAGGAGAAGACGTTAGGAGAAGATGTTTAGGAGAAGATGTTAGGAGAAGATGTTGGAGAAGACGTTAGGAGAAGATGTTAGGAGAAGACGTTAGTAGGAGAAGACGTTAGGAGAAGACGTTAGGAGAAGACGTTAGGAGAAGACGTTAGGAGAAGATGTTAGGAGAAGACATTAGTAGGAGAAGACGTTAGGAGAAGATGTTAGGAGAAGACGTTAGGAGAAGACCTTAGGAGAAGATGTTAGGAGAAGACGTTAGTAGGAGAAGACGTTAGGAGAAGATGTTAGGAGAAGACGTTAGTAGGAGAAGACGTTAGGAGAAGATGTTAGGAGAAGACGTTAGGAGAAGACGTTAGGAGAGACGATTTGTTAGGAGAAGACGTTAGTAGGAGAAGAGTTAGGAGAAGATGTTTGGAGAAGAAGACGTTAGTAGGAGAAGACGTTAGGAGAAGATGTTAGGAGAAAGACGTTAGGAGAAGACGGTTAGGAGAAGATGTTAGGAGAAGACGTTAGTAGGAGAAGACGTTAGGAGAAGACGTTAGGAGAAGATGTTAGGAGAAGATGTTAGGAGAAAACGTTTAGGAGAAGATGTAGGCGAAGACGTTAGGAGAAGACGTTAGTAGGAGAAGACGTTAGGAGAAGACGTTAGTAGGAGAAGACGTTAGGAGAAGACGTTAGGAGAAGACGTTAGTAGGAGGAAGACGTTAGTAGGAGGAAGACGTTAGGAGAAGACGTTAGGAGAAGATGTTAGGAGAAGATGTTAGGAGAAGATGTTAGGAGAAGACGTTAGGAGAAGACGTTAGTAGGAGAAGACGTTAGGAGAAGATGTTAGGAGAAAACGTTAGGAGAAGATGTTAGGAGAAGACGTTAGTAGGAGAAAACGTTAGTAGGAGAAGACGTTAGGAGAAGACGTTAGTAGGAGAAGACGTTAGGAGAAGACGTTAGTAGGAGAAGACGTTAGGAGAAGACGTTAGTAGGAGAAGACGTTAGTAGGAGAAGACGTTAGGAGAAGACGTTAGGAGAAGACGTTAGGAGAAGATGTTAGGAGAAGATGTTAGGAGAAGATGTTAGGAGAAGACGTTAGGAGAAGACGTTAGTAGGAGAAGACGTTAGTAGGAGAAGACGTTAGGAGAAGACGTTAGGAGAAGACGTTAGGAGAAGACGTTAGTAGGAGAAGACGTTAGGAGAAGACGTTAGGAGAAGATGTTAGGAGAAGATGTTAGGAGAAGACGTTAGGAGAAGATGTTAGGAGAAGACGTTAGGAGAAGACGTTAGAGAAGAAGACATTAGGAGAAGATGTTAGGAGAAGATGTAGGAGAAGACGTTAGGAGAAGATGTTAGGAGAAGACGTTAGGAGAAGAAGATGTTAGGAGAAGACGTTAGGAGAAGACGTTAGGAGAAGATGTTAGGAGAAGAACGTTAGGAGAAGACGTTAGGAGAAGACGTTAGTAGGAGAAGACGTTAGGAGAAGACGTTAGGAGAAGATGTTAGGAGAAGATGTTAGGAGAAGACGTTAGGAGAAGATGTTAGGAGAAGACGTTAGGAGAAGATGTTAGGAGAAGACGTTAGTAGGAGAAGACGTTAGGAGACAGACGTTAGGAGAAGACGTTAGGAGAAGACGTTAGTAGGAGAAGACGTTAGGAGAAGACGTTAGGAGAAGACGTTAGGAGAAGACGTTAGGAGGAAGACGTAGTAGGAGAAGACGTTAGGGAGAAGACGTTAGTAGGAGAAGACGTTAGGAGAAGACGTTAGGAGAAGACGTTAGGAGAAGACGTTAGGAGAAGACGTAGTAGGAGAAGACGTTAGGAGAAGACGTTAGGAGAAGACGTTAGGAGAAGATGTTAGGAGAAGACGTTAGTAGGAGAAGACGTTAGGAGAAGACGTTAGGAGAAGACGTTAGGAGAAGATGTTAGGAGAAGACGTTAGGAGAAGACGTTAGGAGAAGATGTTAGGAGAAGACGTTAGTAGGAGAAGACGTTAGGAGAAGACGTTAGGAGAAGACGTTAGGAGAAGATGTTAGGAGAAGACGTTAGTAGGAGAAGATGTTAGGAGAAGACGTTAGGAGAAGACGTTAGTAGGAGAAGATGTTAGGAGAAGACGTTAGGAGAAGACGTTAGGAGAAGACGTTAGTAGGAGAAGACGTTAGGAGAAGACGTTAGGATGTAATTTTTTGGCTTTTCGAACGTAACCTTTCTGTTGACCCTGAGGGATTTCCTAGATCTCCATGTGACCCGGCAGCGTGCATCCAGCCCGTCAGACTCTCCACTCCGACCATGTGACTCCGACTCGGCTCCAACATCCATAAGTCAGCATCCTAACACGGTCAGAAGAGTCAGAATCAGATCCGTCTGCAGACTCTAATTAGCTGGCTTACTGGAGCTCCTGCACTTCTTCATGTTTGGACAGAGAAACACTAAAAAGGGTTATAAAATCAGATGCTTGTTAAATTGAGTCAGCACAGTCAGAATCCTTACCAACACAGGATGTCTCATTTAAATTCACTTAATTAATTCAGCTATTCCGAAGTTGCAGTTCCTAATTTTAACAAAAGTGTTTCATCATTGGAAGCCAGATCTCAAAGCAGCTACAGATCCGTCCAAGTAACAGATCAAGTGAGAATAATTGGAGAGTCACACAGCTCTCTGGGTCTCGGTCAGCACGATGTGTTCGACTGAATTAACTTTGAAACAACTTTAAAATTCAATTTGGCGACTCAACCGTCTGAGTGCTGTTGAAAACTAGCCGAGTGTCATTTTACAAGCTTGCAGTGTGGGTGAATGCAATAATGGCTTCATTATCGGTGCGGCTGTTGTTATGTATTATTCCAGTTGCTGTTGATAAAAGGAACACAAAGAGATGACAGCTGGATGGATTCTGAAGAAAGAAGAGAAAGTTCATCTGTTCAGAGACAGCATCTGTACAATGTAGGAGATATATTAGCACACTGTGTGTGTGTGTGTGTGTGCATCACCCTCGTCTCCTGATCACCTCTAATCCATTTAACCTGTCTAATCTGTCTAACCTGTCTAACCTGTCTAGCTAGTCTAACCTGTCTAACCTGTCTAACCTGTCTAGCTAATCTAACCTGTCTAGGTAGTCTAACCTGTCTAGCTAGTCTAACCTGTCTAGCTAGTCTAACCTGTCTAGGTAGTCTAACCTGTCTAGGTAGTCTAACCTGTCTAGCTAGTCTAACCTGTCTAGCTAGTCTAACCTGTCTAGGTAGTCTAACCTGTCTAACCTGTCTAGCTAGTCTAACCTGTCTAGGTAGTCTAACCTGTCTAGCTAGTCTAACCTGTCTAACCTGTCTAACCTGTCTAGCTAGTCTAGCTAGTCTAACCTGTCTAACCTGTCTAACCTGTCTAGCTAGTCTAACCTGTCT
The DNA here is from genome assembly GCA_014673565.1 of Sebastes schlegelii. Classification (NCBI taxonomy): domain Eukaryota; kingdom Metazoa; phylum Chordata; class Actinopteri; order Perciformes; family Sebastidae; genus Sebastes; species Sebastes schlegelii. Next base: position 17,306,220 of record CM025846.1, read on the forward strand.
AGGTAGTCTAACCTGTCTAGCTAGTCTAACCTGTCTAGCTAGTCTAACCTGTCTAGCTAGTCTAACCTGTCTAACCTGTCTAACCTGTCTAACCTGTCTAGCTAGTCTAACCTGTCTAGGTAGTCTAACCTGTCTAGCTAGTCTAACCTGTCTAGCTAGTCTAACCTGTCCCAGACTAGATTCTAAACTGGTTTTACAACTACAGGCTCCATATATGATGTTTTTATTGTAGGACCCATCAAAAACAACTTGGATTTCAACTTTGAACTAAAACTGTCTTTCACAGATGTCTCACTTTTAATATTCAGAGTTTTGTCCCGTAGGTGCTTAAACGAGCACCGTTATTGTCTTCCTCCATGATGGCAGGTAGCTTTAACAGCTTCATCTATTAGCTAGTGTGCTAAAGACAAGAGGCCGATCACATGGAGTGTGTTCCAATCCACGTCCTTCCAGAAGTACACTTCAATGTAGTGCACTGTGTGCACTCTGTACTCACTTGAGTAGTGTGTATTTCAACAGGGTAGGATCGTCTCAAATCGAATACTCTGCGGCGCACTGACCGGAAATGACGATCGCAACATTTGACCGCGGCTCGCTACCCGCCAAAATATCTTCTGAAAAAAAATGGAAGCAGAGTGGAAATGACGTTTCCAGCGTCGTCGCCTACGATGTGTCCTCCTGTAGGCTGAAAATGCACCGGTATGTTTACGTATTGTTTTATTCTGTTATCTACGTCTGTTTGAATAGTGGTCGTGGCTCCGCCCCTTCCGCTACGTAGCCAAGATGGCGAGAGTTGAGTGTGGAACGCATCCAGCGTTCCTCACTCAACCACCTGACCGTTTTGAGTACAACATCCGGGTACTTTGAGTGCACTGCATTTTGCCGTACTTCCTGGTGTGAACGCACTTATGCACTCAAAGTAGTAAATGTAAGTACAGAAGTATGCGGATTGGAACGCACTGCTGGAGTGATAATTGTGTGTTTAGCTCTGACGGGTCGTAGGCTGCATGTCGTTAGCTAGCCAGTTGTAGTTTAAGATAGCTCTGACGGGGCGGAGGCTGTGAGCTGTTATTTATATATAATTATATAGAATTATTTGAAGCTCCACACTTTAAACCTGGGTGTCTCATTGTAAAAGCATTATTTAAAAGTGGATCTGTGAGTTAACTTCTGTCACAGATCAAGTGATGCCAGAGCAGACGTCTTCATCTCCCTTTAATCTGGTTATTTTGAAGACAGATTGTGACGGAGCCGCAGATGAAGATAAGTGAATGACTAGCCTGGATGGTTCAGAATGAATGTGCTTTAGGTGTGTCTGCAGCAGAACGAGTTGATGATCCGTAATCAGTTATGCTCCTGGTTGAATATATTCAGACAGAAGTTTCTGTGAGATTATTTATTCTTCAGTAATGGAGTGCTCATTGTAGACACAGCTAATGTAAACTCTGACTCTAATAAGGATAAATTCATCTCCGCTACAGTCCTGTAATATATTAAATCAACTATGGATAACAGTCATTTATTCACTTAATTATGTCCATTGACTTAGATTGACTGCAGCTGTGCCTTTTGTATCACACTCATTAACAAAACAAGACAATACAAGTCGTTCTGAAACGCTGATTTGGCCTCAGAGGAAGTCAACATGTTGTGTCAGGACTCTTCGTTCCACTGAAATCATATCGCTCACTCGCCACAGCTGGACTAGCTGATATTACAGATGGAGAGAGAGAGAGAGAGAGAGAGAGAGAGAGATGGAGAGAGATGGAGAATGATGATGGCTCCATCTCTCCATCTCTCGTCCTCCAGTGAGACCAGACCAGAGCAGGTCCTGCTGTGATCTCCGTCCCTGAAGCCCCAAAGAGCCTCGAAGCAGTCTGACAACACAGAGCTGTCACAGTCTGTCTGCTCCTAGACGGAGAACACACTCTATCCATCCATCCATCCATCTATCATCCATCCATCCTTCTATCATCCATCCATCCTTCTATCTATCCATCCTTCCATCCATCCTTCCATCCATCCATCCATCCTTCTATCCATCCATCCATCCATCCTTCTATCATCCTTCCATCCTTCTATCCATCTATCCATCCATCTATCCATCCCTCCTTCCCCCCTCTACTGATTTTAAAGCCCCTTGAGGTAAATTAGTCATATTGGGTTAAATAAAATGGACTTCCGTCCATCTATAGTTCTCTCCGTCCTCCCTCTTTTCTTTCCTTCCTTCCCTCTTTCCCTCCCTCTATCCTCCCTCTTTCCCTCCCTCCGTTCCTCCCTCCATCCTGTGTATGATGGTCTGGTCTCAGCTCTGTGCCGTGCACACATTGTGCTCCATGTGTCTGCAGCGTGGTGTGTAGCTGCTGTTTGGACGGTTAGCTCTGTGTGTTAAATGTGTTCTCACACCGGCTTCACTCTGATTGGTGAGTCAACACAGGCCGCCGCTCAGCTGCCTGCTCAAATGTGACTCTGTTTGTTGTGCCATCCATTCAAATCCGCCTAAGATCTGATGAACAGGTGAGAGCGAGCTCATCAGATTTGAGCAGGCGGCGTAAACCCGTCCGTGTTGACTGACGCAGCGATCGGCAGAGAACAGAGAGGATGTGTGTTAGTCACAGGAGAGCTGTGTGACCCTCCAATGTGATGCTCACGCTCATGTGTGTCAAGTTTTTATTGTGTTTTAAATGAGTCTTTATGTGATGCAGTCTAAACAGGAAGAACAATGATCCCTTTGTCACATGTCCATGAGAGACATGAAGGATTTGATCCAGCGGCTGGTTTGAAGGGAGCTCTCTGGAGGGTTTGGTTGCTGCTGGTTGGTTCTGCAACAGAAGGGTGAGAGTCACAACCGGATCACTGCAATTAGACGAAGAAGCACAGGAGACTAGTGCCCCCCAGTGTTAGCTGGATGTATGATTAGAGTCTGCATGATGCTGTGGAATGATTGGATTCAAGACTATCTCGGAGTAGAAATTCTGTTTTCTGTGATGTGCATTGATCCAGTGAATTTGGAATTTAGTTTTTGGCAGCAGTATACCATGAAAGCTCAACTTTAACTGCTGATATAATCATTTATAAACCATTTGTGTGTGTCCTCTGCTGTTTCATTCTGTTTCCAATCAGAAGCCCGAGGGTTCGGTTAGAGAGCTGCAGAGTGTTAGTAACACGAGGCAGGAGGTCTGTCGGACTCTTTGGTTGGTTCATAACATGAGAGGAGGCTGGAAAGCCTTGTAGAGGTTACCTATCTAACCCATGCATCAGTGTGCAAGCAGCATTTACTGTTGTAGCTGGTGGAGGTTAAACTAGTTTTAATCTCTTTATTTACAATAAATCAAAATGAATAATACATGAAATGTAAAATAATATTAAAAATAAATGTAGATATTAATGAATTGATGAAATATGACATAAATTGATATTTCTGTTTTAATTTGCTCCTTTATTTATTTACCTTTGTATTAATTGCCCTATCTATTTAATTTTCCTTTTAATTTATTTATTTTTATTAACTTTTAATTTTATTTATTTATTTTTGCATTTTTTATTTATTTTAAATTCATGTTTAAATTGATTTTTTTCATTATTAAATTGTATTTATTTATTCATTCATTATTTTTATGGAGCGGGGACCTTGTCCATAGCGTCACAAGATGAATCGGAGGGGTCGTGAGATGATTAACAGAGGAGGAAAGAATCTATTATTTGTCACACTTTTCTCTAATCTTTGATTCTTTTTCATGAGATTTTGGAGAATTGAATTACCTCTTTGTTTGGACCTTAAACAGTTATTGAAATGAAACTATGTGAGAAGTTTGAGGGAGAATGTATCTTTGGTGGAACTGCTAATAACTCACAGACATCTGAAACATGATGACGGCCCCGACCACACTGCTGCTTTTTGTACGAGGTCATAAGTCAGATAGTTTGGAACCAGTGGTCCAATTTGTTTTTCATGTGAAACCTTAAATCTGCAAAGTAACCAGTAACTATAGCTATCAGATACGTGTAGAGGAGTAAAAAATACAATATTTGCCTCTAAAATGTAAGTATAAAGTATCTTAAAATGGAAATACTCAAGTCAAGTACTTTGAAACTTGAGTAAATGTACTTAGTTACTTTCCACCACTGGTTATGTTTCTGAGGAATAATTGCTTTAAATATCATATTAAAACACTGAATCAAATGAAATGAAATGGATTCATCCTGGACTAGTTCCTCATTCATGGATGAAGTATTCATTACATCCCTTTCAGTGGCCATTCTCCACGGAGGAACACTAAGACAGCATTGACCTACATCACTTCATGTATTTTCAGCATACAGTATGTCTTTTGCTATTCTTCCTCGTGGTGACTCAATAACTGTAATCCCTCTGTGGAGGTTGGATTGATGCCGTGCATCATTCACTGGATGGTTTCCACCAGCAGGTCGTTGTCAATGTGTAACCCAGATGAGCAGGAAGGTTACGGACTCCTCCCAGGAAGGTTATGTGACTCCTCCCAGGAAGGTTACGGACTCCTCCCAGGAAGGTTATGTGACTCCTCCCAGGAAGGTTATGTGACTCCTCCCAGGAAGGTTATGTGACTCCTCCCAGGAAGGTTACAGGACTCCTCCCAGGAAGGTTATGTGACTCCTCCCAGGAAGGTTATGTGACTCCTCCCAGGAAGGTTACGGACTCCTCCCAGGAAGGTTATGTGACTCCTCCCAGGAAGGTTACGGACTCCTCCCAGGAAGGTTATGTGACTCCTCCCAGGAAGGTTATGTGACTCCTCCCAGGAAGGTTACGGACTCCTCCCAGGAAGGTTATGTGACTCCTCCCAGGAAGGTTATGTGACTCCTCCCAGGAAGGTTACGGACTCCTCCCAGGAAGGTTATGTGACTCCTCCCAGGAAGGTAACATGACTCCTCCCAGGAAGGTTACGGACTCCTCCCAGGAAGGTTATGTGACTCCTCCCAGGAAGGTAACATGACTCCTCCCAGGAAGGTAACATGACTCCTCCCAGGAAGGTTACGGACTCCTCCCAGGAAGGTTACGGACTCCTCCCAGGAAGGTTATGTGACTCCTCCCAGGAAGGTTACAGGACTCCTCCCAGGAAGGTTACGGACTCCTCCCAGGAAGGTTACGGACTCCTCCCAGGAAGGTTACGGACTCCTCCCAGGAAGGTTATGTGACTCCTCCCAGGAAGGTTACGGACTCCTCCCAGGAAGGTTATGTGACTCCTCCCAGGAAGGTAACATGACTCCTCCCAGGAAGGTAACATGACTCCTCCCAGGAAGGTTACGGACTCCTCCCAGGAAGGTTACGGACTCCTCCCAGGAAGGTTATGTGACTCCTCCCAGGAAGGTTACAGGACTCCTCCCAGGAAGGTTACGTGACTCCTCCCAGGAAGGTTATGTGACTCCTCCCAGGAAGGTAACATGACTCCTCCCAGGAAGGTTACGGACTCCTCCCAGGAAGGTTATGTGACTCCTCCCAGGAAGGTTACGTGACTCCTCCCAGGAAGGTTACGGACTCCTCCCAGGAAGGTTATGTGACTCCTCCCAGGAAGGTTACGGACTCCTCCCAGGAAGGTTATGTGACTCCTCCCAGGAAGGTAACAGGACTCCTCCCAGGAAGGTTATGTGACTCCTCCCAGGAAGATAACATGACTCCTCCCAGGAAGGTTACGTGACTCCTCCCAGGAAGGTTATGTGACTCCTCCCAGGAAGGTTACGGACTCCTCCCAGGAAGATAACATGACTCCTCCCAGGAAGGTTATGTGACTCCTCCCAGGAAGATAACATGACTCCTCCCAGGAAGGTTACATGACTCCTCCCAGGAAGGTTATGTGACTCCTCCCAGGAAGGTTACATGACTCCTCCCAGGAAGGTTATGTGACTCCTCCCAGGAAGGTTACGGACTCCTCCCAGGAAGGTTACGTGACTCCTCCCAGGAAGGTTATGTGACTCCTCCCAGGAAGGTTATGTGACTCCTCCCGGGAAGGTTATGTGACTCCTCCCAGGAAGGTAACAGGACTCCTCCCAGGAAGGTTACGGACTCCTCCCGGGAAGGTTACGGACTCCTCCCAGGAAGGTTATGTGACTCCTCCCAGGAAGGTTACGGACTCCTCCCAGGAAGGTTATGTGACTCCTCCCAGGAAGGTTACGGACTCCTCCCAGGAAGGTTATGTGACTCCTCCCAGGAAGGTTATGTGACTCCTCCCAGGAAGGTTACGTAACTCCTCCCAGGAAGGTTATGTGACTCCTCCCAGGAAGGTTACGTAACTCCTCCCAGGAAGGTTATGTGACTCCTCCCAGGAAGGTTATGTGACTCCTCCCAGGAAGGTTACGGACTCCTCCCAGGAAGGTTACGGACTCCTCCCAGGAAGGTTACGGACTCCTCCCAGGAAGGTTATGTGACTCCTCCCAGGAAGGTTACGGACTCCTCCCAGGAAGGTTATGTGACTCCTCCCAGGAAGGTTATGTGACTCCTCCCAGGAAGGTTATGTGACTCCTCCCAGGAAGGTAACATGACTCCTCCCAGGAAGGTTACGGACTCCTCCCAGGAAGGTTATGTGACTCCTCCCAGGAAGGTTATGTGACTCCTCCCAGGAAGGTTATGTGACTCCTCCCAGGAAGGTTACGGACTCCTCCCAGGAAGGTTATGTGACTCCTCCCAGGAAGGTAACAGGACTCCTCCCAGGAAGGTTATGTGACTCCTCCCAGGAAGATAACATGACTCCTCCCAGGAAGGTTACGTGACTCCTCCCAGGAAGGTTATGTGACTCCTCCCAGGAAGGTTACGGACTCCTCCCAGGAAGATAACATGACTCCTCCCAGGAAGGTTATGTGACTCCTCCCAGGAAGATAACATGACTCCTCCCAGGAAGGTTACATGACTCCTCCCAGGAAGGTTATGTGACTCCTCCCAGGAAGGTTACATGACTCCTCCCAGGAAGGTTATGTGACTCCTCCCAGGAAGGTTACGGACTCCTCCCAGGAAGGTTACGTGACTCCTCCCAGGAAGGTTATGTGACTCCTCCCAGGAAGGTTATGTGACTCCTCCCGGGAAGGTTATGTGACTCCTCCCAGGAAGGTAACAGGACTCCTCCCAGGAAGGTTACGGACTCCTCCCGGGAAGGTTACGGACTCCTCCCAGGAAGGTTATGTGACTCCTCCCAGGAAGGTTACGGACTCCTCCCAGGAAGGTTATGTGACTCCTCCCAGGAAGGTTACGGACTCCTCCCAGGAAGGTTATGTGACTCCTCCCAGGAAGGTTATGTGACTCCTCCCAGGAAGGTTACGTGACTCCTCCCAGGAAGGTTATGTGACTCCTCCCAGGAAGGTTACGGACTCCTCCCAGGAAGGTTACGGACTCCTCCCAGGAAGGTTATGTGACTCCTCCCAGGAAGGTTATGTGACTCCTCCCAGGAAGGTTACGGACTCCTCCCAGGAAGGTTACGGACTCCTCCCAGGAAGGTTACGTGACTCCTCCCAGGAAGGTTATGTGACTCCTCCCAGGAAGGTTACGGACTCCTCCCAGGAAGGTTACGGACTCCTCCCAGGAAGGTTATGTGACTCCTCCCAGGAAGGTTACGGACTCCTCCCAGGAAGGTTATGGACTCCTCCCAGGATTCCAGTTTCTACAGGAGTACAGGATGAAATGTTCCAGGCTTATCACACACAGCAGGCTAATGCTAATATCATTACAGGAAGTAGAAGTGTGAAACACATCTTTGTTAAAGGGGCTGAAAGCAGCAGTATTAACTTGTGTGGATTGCTGAAAGAAAAAGGTAAAGACGCGATTTGCTCTGACAAAGTGGCAGCCTGCTCGGTCTAATGACATTTTAAGAAGTTCATGTGAATATCCCATTGAGCCTAATGAGGGATACAGCCTTTCCCCCTGAAGCTAAAGTCTCGTCTCTGTGGGAACCGACTGATAGCAGGTAGACTTTGCCCTGAAGGGAAACCAGCGCTACAGGAAGAGCAGCACAGCCGACTCCTGGCCGTCACAGCAGAGGTAAGACACATTACAATGGATTAGAGTTGTAATTAATAGATTTATGAGAACAGACCTGAGTCAGACAGACAGTTGATCACTTTGTTAAAGACTTGAAAAACACACAGGGCACTTTTGTGCTTCATTCATTGTCTCTCAGGACTGATGTTCAGGACTGATGTTCAGGACTGATGTTCAGGACTGATGTTCGAGCCTGTCGGGCTCCAGTCTGTAAGAGGACAGAAACAAAGTCCGCCTCATGGCATTCAAATACATGTTTAATATATTTCTACTGTGTCTTGTCTATCACTGGTTCTAGGTTGAGGAGCTGAGTTGAGGAAATAGGTGGCAGGTGATTTATCACTGTTCAAAGGCCCTTTACTAATCACTGATATTACAGGAAGTGGACATTGTTACTGATTAAACCGTGGAAAGGGGATTTATATGCAGTGCTGATGTTTCTCTGAAAGTGATGTGTGGCCTCAGTAACTCGGTTTCTTATCTCCAGTCAGTGTAGTCGTGACTTTGCTGAAGTTTTCTATCACATAGAATGGGTCATTGTGTCGCTAATGAGAGCTTCATGTCTTTAATCAGTTACTCATGTCTTCACTATATATAAAATATACATAGAATAGAACCCCTGACTTTACTGTCTGTCTGTCTGTCCTCTTCGATGACAACTGAATTTCCACTGAGAGCAATTAACCATCTGTCCATTAAATATACATACAGCTCTATTAAATGGATGCTTAAGGCCATAATTATGGACGTTAGTCATGGATGGCTCTGGTGTTTGTGTGATGCATCATTTGGTAATTACCCATGTTGTTTGTTCCCCTCTGACATCGCTAATTATTTCACATCACTGATGAATGCGTGGACGCCGTTCAGAAGGAATGACCCTGACCTACATGTATGTCTGACATTCCTTCTCTCTCACTTTTGTGCCTCAGTTGATGAAAACGTCTGCTACCTCCTGGTGGAATGGAGCAGACTAACGGCAGCAGCAAAGCTGGTTATGGACCTAACCCCCCTCCGTACAACACTCAGGACTACGGCCAGAGCTCTTACACGGGGGTGAGCTATCAGGTTAGTAGCCTCACATGAGAGAGGCGAATACAGCAGTGAGCTAAAACCAGGTTTTTACCTATTCATTTTGGATTTAAAGCTGCAGTAGGCAACAAGTTGTTGGCATCATTGGGCAAACATCCCATAATAACCTTTCATCATATTGTAATTCAAGTGTTCTGAGAGAGAACTAGACTTCTGCTCCTCCTCATGGCTCTGCTTCCAGGCTTTACAACATCTAGCCTGTGACGGGAGACTTTAACCAATCACAGGTCATTTCAGAGAGAGAGAGCGTTCCTATTGGCTGAGCTCCAGCTGCTGGGTGGTGCTTCTTGGTGTTTCCTCAACTGATCTCAACATGGCTGCCGGGTCACAAACTCTCTCATGTTCCAGCTGAACCGTGCACTACAAGATGATTCTGAGAACATCTGAGGAGAGAAATAGACATTAACGTAACAGAGTATTGATTCATATCTGATCAGCGCTGCCTAGTTTGACCGATTGATCAGAGCTGGTGAGTGATTGACAGCTGCTCAGAGACGGCAGACTCCAGATCGGCTCTAACTGGTTGTTTTCCTCCGGTCTGTGACATCTTGAAGATGCCGTTAGGAACACCGGAGGACACCAGAGGACACCAGAGGACACAGAGGGACATGATTTCTTTCAGATTACCTGTCTCATGCACTGCTGTCAGGATATAGTGACCGTTTTATAAAAATAACTTTTTAAAATCATAGTTGGTATATTTCTACCTACTGCAGCTTTAAAGTCCAACTATTCTAATAGTACATCATATTATATTACATATAATACATACAGTACGTACATCATAAAACCTACAACACAGTCATAAGCACTTTCTACACATGGATGATTGATCTTCTTTCGTTGTTGCACTAAAAACACTATTCACATTATTTCATGTTTCTGGTGAAAGGTGGAATAAAAGTGTTGTTGTTGTTGTTGGTGATGATGATGGTGTGGGTGAACCAGGTGGGGAAGGGGAGCGTCACAGTGGTGTCCCCTCCTGGCTCCTATGAGAACGCGGTCCACCCTGAGGACGCGGCAGCAGCTGGAGGCGACCAGCAGCAGGACGGTCCGGCTCCACCCGACTACTGCCGCGGCCTAGAGGACAGCAGCTTCAGCGACGCTGCCGTACGGAGAGGTAGGCTGGTAGGTCGGTAGTTAGGTTGTTAAGTAGGTAGGTCGGTCGGTCGGTCGGTCGGTACTTTATTAATCCCCGAGGGGGCATTTCTGAGTTACAGCAGCACAAAATAGCAACAACAAGATTAAGAATAGAATAAGAATAAATCAGATTAAAATAGGCATTTATCTGTGAGGACTAGAAGACGGGAGGGACTAGAAGACGGGAGGGACTAGAAGACGGGAGGGACTAGAAGACGGGAGGGACTAGAAGAAGGGTGAGGACTAGAAGAAGGGTGAGGACTAGAAGAAGGGTGAGGACTAGAAGAAGGGAGGGGACTAGAAGACGGGAGGGACTAGAAGACGGGAGGGACTAGAAGAAGGGTGAGGACTAGAAGACGGGAGACAAACCAATATGTTTTTGTCTGCATGGTCAGAGCTGAAGGGATGATGCTTTGCAGTGTTTTCTTGAAATTGATTTGAAATTGAAAATTGTTCCTTGATCTCTCAGCTGTCCCCCGCCTCGTCTCCTCGTCTCTTCACCTCCCACGCAACACAAATCACTTTAAACGAGACGCTGTTTGGTGAAAACAGAGACGCTTCTAAATGTTCCAAACAACCCTGTCTGTCTGTCTGTCTCTCTGTCTGTCTGTCTGTCTGTGTGTCTGTCTGTCTGTCTGTCTGTGTGTCTCTCTGTCTGTCTGTGTGTCTGTCTGTCTCTCTGTCTGTCTGTCTCTCTGTCTGTTTGTCTGTGTGTCTGTCTGTCTCTCTGTCTGTCTCTCTGTCTGTTTGTCTGTCTGTCTGTCTGTGTGTCTGTTTGTCTGTGTGTCTCTCTGTCTGTCTGTCTCTCTGTCTGTCTGTCTGTCTGTGTGTCTGTCTGTCTGTCTGTGTGTCTCTCTGTCTGTCTGTGTGTCTGTCTGTCTCTCTGTCTGTTTGTCTGTGTGTCTGTCTGTCTGTCTGTCTGTGTGTCTGTCTGTCTGTCTGTCTGTGTGTCTGTCTGTCTGTCTGTGTGTCTGTCTGTCTCTCTGTCTGTCTGTCTCTCTGTCTGTCTGTCCGTCCGTCTGTCCGTCTGTCTGTCTGTCCGTCTCACTGTGTCTCACTGTGCCAACAGGTTTCATAAGGAAAGTCTACCTGACCTTGATGATTCAGCTGCTGCTGACTGTCGGGATCATCTGTGCTTTCATCTACTGGTGAGACACTATTACACCGGGGACGTCCCCCCAGTCACAACACCTATCCATCAGTCCACATGTAGTGTCTTCTGTCAGCGTGTGTCACACAGGAGCACCGGTAACGTAGTTGTCTCCACAAAAGATTAGAGCTCAAATGCCCATGAATATGTGAGGTGAGACGCTGGACAATAAAAGGACATGTCTTCCACATGATGTTTTTCGCCTGCAGTAGTTTGAAGGCTTTATATGTTTTGTATAACCGGTTCTGTAGAACAGTCATTCAGCTCCCATGTGCACAATGCTCCGTCCTCCGTTAAGATTTAATAAGATCATTCTACTGCCTCTATTAAACCCTCCCTCTCTCCCTCTCTCCCTCTCTCCCTCTCTCCCTCTCTCCCTCTCTCCCTCTCTCCGCTCTCTCCCTCTCTCGCTCTCCTCCCTCTCTCCCTCTCTCCTCTCCCTCTCTCGCTCTCCTCCCTCTCTCCTCGCTCCTCTCTCCCTCTCTCCCTCTCTCCCTCTCTCCCTCTCTCCCTCTCTCGCTCTCTCCCTCTCTCGCTCTCTCCCTCTCTCCCTCTCTCCCTCTCTCGCTCTCTCCCTCTCCTCTCCCTCTCTCCCTCTCTCCCTCTCTCGCTCTCTCCCTCTCTCCCTCTCTCCCTCTCTCGCTCTCTCGCTCTCTCCCTCTCTCCCTCTCTCCCTCTCTCGCTCTCTCCCTTTTTCTAATGTGATAACAGGGACGCTCTGAGGACATGGACATTTTACAACAACTGGTTCTCCTTTGCCATGATGTAAGCTATCACACTTTTCTTGCTTTAACCAGTTTGACCAGCTACAAACGTCCCGTCTCCCGCTGACTTACCGAAATGAAAACGTCACTCATAGAAATCCGTGGAAGTAAATCACAAACCCCCCCCCCCCGCAGACGGCCAACTACACTGCATAAATAATGCACTCAGTGAATTCACATATTGGACATCGTGCTGTTTCTGTTTACGATACCCTCTATATTCTCTGTGAAACAGGGCGGTGGTGATGGTGTTCATCGTGGCCTTGTCCTGCTGTGACAACCTCCGTCGTCGAGTCCCTCTCAATTTCATCGCCCTGGGCCTGTTTGTGAGTAGAAGCAGTACCAGCCAGGCATCAAATTAAAGCCCCGCCACACCTGCTCTATTTCACAGCTTTTTTTGTCATGTATTTACTTTCCATTTGTCTCTCCCTCCTTCTCTCCCTCCTTCTCTCCCTCCTTCTCTCCCTCCTTCTCTCCCTCCTTCTCTCCCTCCCTCTCCCTCCCTCTCCCAGACCGTCGCGGAGGGCCTGATGCTCGGCTCTGTGGCAGTGTGAGTGTTTGTTTCTCAGGATGAATCCCCACCTGATGCTGACTCTTTTACACAATAATAACCTTATTTGATCCATATCTGAGAGCGGGGTGGGAAGCCAGCAATGAAGCCATCAAACCTGATAAGATGTTATCATTGCTGGTTTACCAAATTAAAAAAAAAGCACATGGAATCATATTTTCAGCAGAAGATAAATCGGAAGCATCACAAATAGTCTAAAAGCAATTTGTCGGTAGCGGCGCCGCGTAAACGCACGTTACCTTTTCCATCTGTGAGATGTGGCGTCTGTTAGCAGCTCGTCACTCTGACAGTGAAGGCACCAGTCGAAGCCGACTATCAATAATACATTCAAATTATCATATTTATGGGACATTGCCATAACTGAAGCTGTAACTGATATGAAATGAACATTGGCAATATATTATGCAATGCACGTCCAGCGGGGGTCCTCGCTCATCGTTCTAGTTCAGACACATGATACAGACTATGAAATGAAAAAATACCACATTTCTTATAAGAAAGTAATGTTTCCCTTTTAGGAGAGAACAGAACCAACTGTTCATGTATCCAGCTGCCTGCTGAGTAGTTTGACATGATGTCACGGGGTGCCTTCCCACTGCTTATCTGTTTGATATTTCTGCATGCAGCTACTTTGATGCAGAAGCAGTTCTGTGGGCCGTGGGGGCGACGGCGCTGGTGTCCTTCGCCTTGACTCTGTTTGCTATGCAGTCAAAGGTAAGACTCTGTCACACACTCTGAGCTCAGTCTGCAGTGCAGCCCAGAGGGAAATCTCATAAACTGCAGCTTTGCCATGCGTCCGTATACTGAGCTGTGGGTTAGGGTTAGGGTTAACCCTTTCTTGTGCGGTCGGCGGTAAACGTCCGTATACTGAGCTGTGTTTGCTGTGCGGTCGGCGGTAAACATAGTATAGTATGTCGAAAGAATTTCATGAAAAATACATCATACTTAAG
>CM025846.1:17324885-17367470 GCA_014673565.1 Sebastes schlegelii
ATTCACCACCCTCCGTCTGTCCTCCAGACATCTGCTGTCACATCTAAACAGGCAGGGATGTCTGTCATGTGTCCAGGATGCACATCTGCTTTATTGTCACGTGTCGGGTTGATGTTGTTTTACGCTGTGGAGCAAAATGGTCCTTTTCAAATGGTTTTATTTCTACCTAGAAATGTGCTTCTTATTTGTTTCTATGAATCTGGTGCTTGAGCTTTAAAGGGGTAGTTTTAGTGTTTTGAGGTACTTATCATTAGTAGGTGTGTTACTTGTTGTGACCACAGACGGGAGCAGCGACCGGTGTTACACTGAAACCTGTGACCTGCAGAGGAGCAACACGAGGTCACATTTCAGAACATGTCACCTATCTTCTGCTTTTCTTTTAGAGTTTTGTGAATATATCTTTAAAGTGAAAATACAAACATTATTTTAAATTTAGTTTTGTGTGTTTTCTGTCGCGTATTTATGACGGATGACTCAGGTAACAGTGGGGTCAGAGACGGTGACCGCATACAGTATGCTGCTGGCTCCTCTGTCGGTCACAGATTTCAACGGTCACAGGTTTTGGTGCAACACCGACACCAGAGCAAAGCAACACACTGCTGTGGACGAGGACGGCAGAAAAACGTACTTTAGACGCCTAAAAGAACGCCGTCTATTTAAGTGTTCTCTATATTTATAATATTTTCTGAGGTGAACTGAACTGGAAGTGAAAGGTATCTCTACTTTCTGTTTCTGTCCTCGGAGCCTGCCGGCTCTGAACAGAGGGAGTTAAGATAAGTTTGACTTTCAGTTCCCCGTCAGAAAGGAGAAGTTCACGTCCGTCTGACGGAGATAAAGCCGTGATGATATTCTAAATATAGCGAACGCTGAAACAGATATACATGTTTTTAGGTGTGTCTTTCTTTTAGGTGACTAAAATACATCTTTCCAGCTGGCTAGATTAGTTTTCTGTTCTATCAACAGATTGTTATCAATGATTATCTATATAGCCACTAACTAGCCTGATAGTTATCTAGCAGCAGATTGCTAACTATTTGACACCAAAAATCAAAAGCTGTTCTTCCGTCTCCGTCCACAGCGCTGTGTTGCTTTGCTCCGGTGTTGGTGCTCCCGTCTGTTTCTGGATGCTGGGCCACGCCGACTGTCATCTACTGTCCGTAATACACCTGCTAACCAAACGTAGCTCACACTAAACCCCCGAACCCCCCCGTTGACTGAACGCTTAGTTTCAGTCAGTACTGTAATCCACCATACTATCACAAGTCAAAGTAGTGGAGCATCCTGTAATCTGTATCTAATGATATGTAATATAGATAATAACGCCACATCCGTCTGCTGGTTGTTCTGTAGTTTCATCTTAAAGTTGCTTTTGGAGACCAAACTGAGTCCATTAAAGGACAGAATCTGTGGGTGTTAGTTCTCCGTAGATCCAGCTGGCTGCTCTGTGATTTCTCTCTCTATGAAATGTTTTTCCAGAATGCAGGTGAGCAGTAATAAAACAGAAATTAAAACTCAACACATGGTTTATTGGCCTCACACATCAAACATTGTTTTCATATAAAGAGGGAATGTATCAAGTATAGACTATGAAAGTGCAAATAGCATTTCAAGGATTAGTTGCTTTACAATAGAAAATCTCAGTGAGTTACAAAATGTTAAAATAAATCACCTGAACATCCGAGGTGAAATACAAAGAAGTACAAATCCATGTAGACTTGTACCCATTTCATGCACAAAGAGGGAAACCCACGTCCGTTAACCCGAGTTAGCTCCACTAACCGTATGGCACTCACAGTCTCACTGCTCAGATCTAACGCGGATCTATAGATCTATAGAGTACAGTATAGTGTACTCTGTAGATCTAACGTGGATCTACAGAGTACACTATACTGTATAGACTATAGAGTACAGAGTACAGTACACTGTACCAGATGTTTGCACGCAGTACACTGTACTCTGTACTCTATAGTCTATACAGTATAGTGTACTCTGTAGATCCACGTTAGATCTACAGAGTATAGAGATCTAACGTGGATCTACAGTTTACTGTACGTCTGCTGGGGAACTAAAGGTGATTTACTTCAGTCAGACGTTAGTCTGTACAACAACATGATTAGGTCTTAAAACTTTGATCAATGTGTCGTATCGGTTATTCACAATCCATCTCCTTTAATGGATTCAACTGATTTACAATAAATACCTTCTTTATATTGCAACTTTCCTCCGTTTAGTGTCTTCAGGTCAGATAGGTGATCCACATACAGTCACATACAGTAGGTCACCTCCTCCCTCAGTCAGTACAGTGATTCTAGTTTCTGCACAAACAACAGGAATAGAAAGTCTAACTTTAAAGGGACTGTTTGTAACTTCTTCCAGGTATAAATCCTTGCTGGTCGGTGTCTCATGGTCTCTCGTGTGTCTCCGCTGTTCAGACTCAGACTCCAACACAAACTCCAGTGAAGCACCAAACCCTCTTGGTTGTATCTGGTGAAGCTGTTAAACAGTGTTGGCCGCGGTCGGAGGACGCGGGGGAGACCGTAGCTTTGGTCTCCAGGACCGGAGTCTCTGCTCCTCTGCTGCCTTCACTCACACACCACGCTCCTTCTCTCTCTCTCTCCACCTCTCACGTGCATGCTGCTCACTCCACACTGCAGCAGAGTTAGTTTAGCTCTGAGAATATCTAGTGAATGTTCAGTGGACGTTTGTGCAGAAATAACTGCTGCAGCTCCTCCAGACCAACAGAGGTTTCCCGTGTCTTGTGAAGTGACGGGGCTCCGCAGAGAGAAACGTTATCGTCTCCGACCAGTCAGGAAAAGCCAACACTAGGATCAGCATTGATTCATGGAGAGACCTTGGTCTGGTCAGCTAACATTACTGCCAAGCAGCTGAAATATAGAGTGATATTGTGCTTTTAGCTGACGTGTGTCTCCTCACTGTGTTGAGCGATGCTCCTTCATGTCTATGTAGAGCGAGCACAAGCGCCAGCAACAGGACGCTGACTTTAGTTGACTTAACGGACACAGGTGAAGCTGCTAACAACACATTATGATTCTGACAAACAGTCCCTTTAACCGTTACCCATCATACCAGACCAGATCAGACCAGATCAGACCAGACCAGACCAGACCAGACCAGATCAGACCAGACCAGACCAGATCAGACCAGACCAGAGTTAACAGAATTCTACGACAACCGACAGAAAAAGCTTCATGCTACAAATATTTTGATGAGAAAATAAAAAAATAAATCCAGATGTTTGCACGCGGTACGCTGAATGTGAGAGAAAGAAGTTTAAGGTAACAGGTGTTGGTTTAGTTTACACTGTAAATCAATACGGTGTAATTAGCACTCAGATCAATGTGTGGAGAAAGAATGAATAACGGTGATTGACATAAAGGCACTGTGTATCGCTCGCTGCGTAGACGACCCCCCCCCCCCGTGTCTGAGCTGTAATACACATTTGTGAATTCTCCGTGCGTTACCCTGCAGCCCGGGACAGATGTGGAGCTCTGAGAAGGCTTCGCTCGTGTTACACTAAACGGGAGCCAGAGATTAATTACAGTGACTCGGTGTGATTAATGAATTCACCAAAGTCTGAATGAGATGGCCTGATTATCTCTCTGCAGTATAGAAACAAGACAATTCACTGTCTACGCTGTCGCTGAAACCAGCTACAGTAGAACTCAGAGTCTAGTGAGCTGAGATACGTGGAGCCGTCAGGGCCCGTCAGCGCTCGCCGGTTCTGAAGATCAGAAGACGTTTCTCACTGAGAGAGAGCGCGGTACGTTGACGGCGCGGTACGTTGACGGCGCGGTACACTGACGGCGCGGTACACGGTACGTTGACGGCGCAGTACGTTGACAGTGCGGTACGTTGACGGCGCGGAACACGGTACGTTGACGGCACGGTACGTTGACAGTGCGGTACGTTGACAGTGCGGTACGTTGACAGTGCGGTACACTGATGGCGCGGTACGTTGACGGCGCGGTACGTTGACGGCGCGGTACGTTGACGGCGCGGTACGTTGACAGTGCGGTACGTTGACAGTGCGGTACACTGACGGCGCGGTACGTTGACGGCGCGGTACGTTGACGGCGCGGTACGTTGACAGTGCGGTACACTGACGGCGCGGTACGTTGACGGCGCGGTACGTTGATGGCGCGGTACACTGACGGCGCGGTACGTTGACAGTGCGGTACACTGACGGCGCGGTACGTTGATGGCGCGGTACACTGACGGCGCGGTACATTGGCGGCGCGGTACGTTGACAGTGCGGTACACTGACGGCGCGGTACGTTGACGGCGCGGTACGTTGACGGCGCGGTACGTTGACAGAGCGGTACACTGACGGCGCGGTACGTTGACGGCGCGGTACGTTGACGGCGCGGTACACTGACGGCGCGGTACGTTGACGGCGCGGTACACTGACGGCGCGGTACGTTGACGGCGCGGTACGTTGACGGCGCGGTACACTGACGGCGCGGTACACTGACGGCGCGGTACACTGACGGCGCGGTACACTGACGGCGCGGTACACTAACGGCGCGGTACACTAACGGCGCGGTACGTTTGGTACATTTGAGGCTCTGAGTTGAATAAAGAAGTCAAATCCATTTTGAAATGCAGGCCACCGACTTCTCATTGGAATAATGAATGTAAATAGTTTGGTGTGAATGTTTCACACCATAAAGTACACAACCATTCTGATTTACACACTACAGCCTTCAGAGAGTGAACATATCACATCTCAAATACTAATATGGCTCCAGACGTTCACATTGAAGTTCAGCTGAGATCTGTGAGATTGTAATAAGCAGGCACGATTTGCTCTGAAGGATCCACTTGGTGACTGCAAACTGTGCTTTTTGCTCGTCAGTGTTTGGCACCTCTAAAGTAGGCAGGTGAGGACAGGTGAGGACAGGCCTGGACCCCCCCAACAAGATATTAGTCTGCTCATATGTACAGTTAGAAGACCTGATTGAGACGTACAGTAGGCTTTACTCCAGTGGAAAATAACAAAGACCTGCACGACGCTAACGCCTCTACATCTCCTCTAACAGAGACTTATAATATCAGAATCAGATCATATCAGACGTGACATCTCCTTCAGTTAGTGCTTCCTGTTCAGGAGGGGGGGCTGACTATACAGTAATCACAATCTGCTGCACTAACCTACGAGTCTAAATACTTCTCCCCCCGGTATGAACGGACACATTCTTCATTCTGTCTACATTCACCCAACCGGCTCGGTTCACACCAGGTGGACCTGGTCCTCCCACTCAGAGGAGCTGCTGCTGGGCAGCTGGTCGGACACAGAGTCGCATCGCGGGGTGTCCACGCGGACCTTCTTGCCCCCCCGTTCGGCGTGGTCTCCGCCCGTGTCGAGGGCGGCGACGTCCAGCCCCACTAGATCTAACTGGGTCGGCCTCTGAGCGACGGCGCGCTCCTTCTCCTCCACGTCGCTCGGCCTCTGAGAGCAGAAACCCTCGTCTGACGCCACTCCCTGAGCTTTCCTGTCTTCGGGTTTCTCGTCATCCTGCGGGCCCCCTCCTCCGCCTGCGTGGAGCGGGCCGAGGTTGGAGTCGGTGTCGGAGGAGGTCGACGGGACCAGGGTGATGCCTTGAGGATTCATGTCGTGGAACCACGCCATGATGTTGCCCAGTAGGTTGGCGTTTGCTACTAATGCGGAGGACGAGGACGGGTCGTGGCTGCCGCACGTGGTGGAGTCTAATGTGTCGCTGGAAGAGGTGAAGAGGCCCGTCGATGAGTTGTTGCCACCCGAAGCCACCGGTATCGGCACGGACACCCCGTAGGCCCGGCGGTGACCGTCAAAGTGCTGAACGGAGGCGGAGGCGGCGGAGTACTGGCTGCTGATGTTGATGTTGCCGAGTCTGGCCAAGTTATCTCCCAGCTCCAGCAGCTCCGAGCTGCTCAGAGAAGCTCTGGGAAGGACGTCCACGCCCAGAGCGCTCTGTTCCAGCCTTGAAGGCAGGGAGGTGCCGATAGCGCCGAGAGAGGCTTCGTTGGCGAGGACGTCGTGGTTGGACCCCATCTCTGCCATGGCCGAGTCCTGGAGGGACAGCTGGATGGCCAGTAGGATGTTGGGATCGTCGTCATCCAGAGAACCTAGACCCTGCAGGAACATCAAGGACACGGCGTCAGTGATGCAGGACAAACCTCTTACAGAGACCAGCAGCTCAAGTCCGACCGGCACCACCGACTGACTCCACCAACTGACACCACCTTACCGGCACCACCGACCGACACCACCTTATCGGCACCACCGACTGACACCACCGACTGACACCACCTTACCGGCACCACCGACCGGCACCACCGACTGACACCACCTTACCGGCACCACCGACTGACACCACCTTACCGGCACCACCGACTGACAACACCTTACCTTAAGATTGCCTTTATGATAAAACAAAACCCCAAAGTGTTGAAGCTAAATAGTTGCGTCAGCATTATGAAACCTCAGTGAGTAGAAGAGAGAAAGCCTTCAGAGATCAGTAGAGAACATTAATGACGTCTCTCTCTCGTCAGTCTGAGAAGTTTCAAAGGCTGAAAGCCTCGAGCTGAAACTCACCATCAGATGATGTCTCCGTCCACCTCCGACATCCTGCGCGTCTTTGTAGAAAAAGAAATGGACAAAACAGCCACAGTCATTAAAGAGAGTCTTTACAGCAGCACCTGATGCTCATTAGCACTTTAAGGAAAATCACCTTCATTTTAGTGAACACTGCAGAAGCATTAAGCCAGTCAGCCAGACAGACAGCCAGTCAGACAGACTGTCTGACAGACAGTCAGACAGACAGACTGTCTGACTGTCTGTCAGACATTCAGACAGACAGTCAGACAGACAGACAGTCAGTCAGTCAGTCAGACAGACAGACTGTCAGACAGTCAGCCAGTCAGACAGACTGTCTGACAGACAGTCAGACAGACAGACTGGCTGACTGATGAAGTTACACAAGTCCAACACTAAGAGAGAAGACAGAGTCCTGATTGTCCACTGAAGTACCTAACATGCTGTCTCCGGAGTCATCGGGGTCGGGGGTGTTGCTACGGAGACTGGACATGTCGCCTCTCCTCCGCTGCCTGTGTCTCCGTCTGTACTGGAACTCTGCGTACTCCTGAAACCGACAGAAGAAATAACACATTTAAACATTGTACGTTCCTTTCTATTGTTTCACTTCAACATCCTGCAGGCGATCCAGTCATAATGTCCTCAACTCTCATCATCAACACATCGCTTTCTGAGCAGAGAAAGCTGCCACGTAGAGCTCTCGCTCTGAAAGGGAGTTGGTTATTCAGCATGAGGATTGAGGTTCAGGCCTGATTCCAACCCTCCCCCCCTCCACCCTCTCCATACACACTTCCACTCCGTTCACGTGGAGGGTCCGCCGTATTAAGAGCCGTCCCAAACCAATCAGCAGGGAGTGTAAGTGGGTTATAAAACCCTCCAACAGCGAGTCTACATCAGTGCTGACTTAACCAGCCGCCCTTACTGACGACTACAACGCCGTTTAGTGTTCCTCAAGGAACACGATCCGATGTCAGCTCCGGTACAAACATTTACTGTAAACTGCTCATACCAAGAGACATTTAATTTATTCTACTTTACTGTCATACAGACATTATCAACTTAAAGTAAATAGATTGTATTTAGGATCAAAATCTAGTTTAAAAAACAGTAGACATGTTCATTAGATTGTAAAGTGTTGTTATATTTATACATATATACAGCATATATTTATTATTTTATCAGCAGCTATAACCCCATCATTTATTATATCTTCAATACTGACTTAACAGTACAATAATTCAGCTGTGCAATAATCTGGTTTACTGTGACATTAACATTAGCATTTATTTATACAGAACATTTAAACTCATATTCTTATTTTACACTCTTCTTGCATTTTTATGAATGCATGCATTTATATTATTTGCATAGATCTTATTTTTCAGCATTATTATTTGCACTGTTATATATACTGTATTTCTTATTTATATTTTCTTATTTATATTTATATTTTATATTTTCTTATGATTTTTATATATTTATATTTAATATATATATATATATATATTATATATATATATAAAGCAGTCTCTCACACACACATTCTGTTGTCTGCATTCGAGGCGGTGAGACGACGGAGCTCATCTTTTCCTATTATGACAAACAACCAAATGTGTAATCTGATATTTCTGGCACGTTATCACTCAGGGGAGTTTAAATGATGGAGAATCAATTAACACACACTGAGTTTCACACAGCGTGTCCAAAGGAAATTACAAAATAAAACAGGCACTAGTGTAATAGGTGTGTGAGTGCATGCACGCGTTTCTAATTATAGGAGATCTGTGTGCGTGTGTTAATTTAATAATGCTGAAAACTGATAAGAGACTGAGATCCGATGATACGATGGAATGAGAAGATGAATGACGTTAGGCAGCTGAAATAAGACATCAAAGATATTCAAGTTTTACAGGAAGTATACGTATACCTGGTTTATACCTAGTTTAGACTTATACGACATATATCACCAGAAAACTGAAAACACTTCAAGTGTTCACTTCAAATCATATTTTATATAATATTTCTACTAGGTCTGTCAATCCATTAAAATATTTAATCACCATTAATCACAAACTCACACGTTTTATCTGTTCCAAATGAACCTTAAAGGGAGATCAGTCCAGTATTTAATCATCTTATCAACATGGGAGTGGACTAATATGCTGCTTTATGTAAATGTATGTATATATTTATTATTATAAATCAATGAACAACACAAATCAATAACAGATATTGATCAGAAACCCTCACAGGTACTGCATTTAGCATAAAACAATATGCTCCAATCATAACATGGCAAACTGCAGCCCAACAGGCAACAACAGCTGTCAGTGTATCAGTGTGCTGACTTGACTATGACTTGCCCCAAACTGCATGTGATGATCATAAAGTGGGCATGTCTGTAAAGGGGAGACTCGTGGGTACCCATAGAACCCATTTACATTCACTGATCTGGAGGTCAGAGGTCAAGGGACCCCTTTGAACATGGCCATGACAGTTTATCCTCTCCAACATTTAGCTGAAGTTTGAAGCGTTATTTAACCTCCTTCACTTTTTTTACATTTTGTCAGACTTTTTTTTGACATTTTTAAACATTTTTGGGGCTTTTTTCTCTGACATTTTCCAGAATTTGATCTGATATTTTTTGGACATTTTTAAACATATTTCTGACTTTTTCGGTTATTTTTCAGGCTTTTTTCTAAAATTTTCTGGCTTTTTTTCTGACATTTTTCTGACCTTTTTTTTCGGAAATTTTTTCAGACATTTTTTTCAGACATTTTTCAGATCTTTTTTTCACAGACTTTTTTCAGATCTTGTTTTTCAGACATTTTGTTTTGGACATTTTTTCAGACTTTTTTTGGGACATTTTATCAGACATTCTTTTCAGACATTTTTTCAGACTTTTTATTCAGACTTTTTTTGTCCGACATTTTTCAGACATTTTTCAGATCTTTCTTTTTCAGATCTTTTTCTTCAGACTTTTTTCAGATCTTTCTTTTTCAGATCTTTTTCTTCAGACTTTTTTCAGATCTTTCTTTTCAGAATGAACATTTTTTTTGACATTTTTTCAGACTTATTTTTCAGATATTTTTTTTCAGATATTTTTTTCAGACTCTTTTCAGATATTTTTTTTTTCAGACTTTTTATTCAGACTTTTTTTGTCCGACATTTTTCAGATCTCTTCTTTCGGACTTTTTTTTCGGACATTTTTTCAGACTTTTTTTTTTTCGACATTTTTTCTGATATTTTTTTCAGATCTTTTTCAGATCTTTTTTTCAGACATTTTTTTTAGATCTCTTTTTTCGGACATTTTTCAGATATTTGTTTTTGGAAATTTTTTCAGAATTTGTTTTCGTACATTTTTCAGATCTTTTTGTTTTGGACATTTTTTCAGACATTTTTCAGATCTTTTCTTTTTGACTATTTTTTCGGACATTTTTTCAGATCTTTTTATTCGTACATTTTTTTAGATCTCTTTTTGTTCGTACATTTTTTTCAGACATTTTTCAGATCTTTTCTTTCGAAACAAAATTTCAGACTTTTTTTTCAGATATTTTTTTTTCAGATATTTTTTTTCTGACATTTTTTCAGACATTTTTCAGATATTTTTTTCAGACTTTTTTTAGATATTTATTTCGGACATTTTTTCAGACATTTTTTTCAGATATCTTTCAGATCTCTTCTCTGACATTTTTCAGACATTTTTTCAGACATTTTTCAGATCCTTTTTTTTAAACTATTTTTTCGGACATTTTTTCAGATATTTTTTTTCGTACATTTTTTCAGACATTTTTCCGATCTTTTTTTAACTTTATTTTCGGACATTTTTTTCAGACATTTTTCCGATCTTTTTTTTCAGACTTTCTTTGTCCGACATTTTTCAGATTTTTTTTGTTGGACATTTTCAGAATTTTGTTGATATTTTTGGAAAATTTTTCAGACTTTTTTCAGAATTTTTTTGTGTGTTAATTTTCAGACATTTTTCTGACTTTTTTTTGGACAAAAGGCCTCACACATTTACATATCTGGAGGTCAGAGGTCAAGGGACCCCTTTGAAAATGGCCATGACAGTTTTTCCTCGCCTAAATGTAGCTTAAATTTGGAGCCTAAATGTCCTGTTGGTACTGATGGATTCTTTAGGGGTTCTACTTTCAAATGATGCCGGTATCTTCACTCTAGCTTTGTAAAAGAGCCGCTACGACCTACAAATCAATGACTGCATTAAAGAAATGAATGGCGTTAAAACTAATTTAGAATTTGCTTTATGATCACGTTAACTTTGACAGCACTAATATCAGAGAAGTAGGAATTATAGTTTCGAGGTTCTGCTCTGTAATTTCTCACCAAATGTAAATTCCAATGTTACTGCCGACCAGGAGTTCATCATCGAGCAACAACTAGCTGCTGTGTCTGTTCTCTGGTTGTAGACCAACATGAAAAGGTTACTGACTTTACACATCTGCATATCAATACCTCAGGAAATAATCAGACGCCTTCTCTAGTCACTCAACTCAGACATCTGCAAAAGTCACCGAGTCACATTCACATAATCAAAAGCCCGTCACCCAAACACTCTCATGTTTCCAGCGCTGTAAAAATAGCTCTCTGTGAAGTGATGTGCAGGCATTGTAAGAACCCTGGAGCGGACCATCTGTAGCTGTGCCTGAGAGGCAAAGTCATCAGGCTTTGATTATTACCATGGTGTTCCCATTAACTGCTGCAGCTGAGAGACAGAGGCTCTTAATTAGGAGACAAACAGAAGAGAGAGTGGCTTGGTGTTCAGCATCTGGTGGCAATCTTCACCGTGAACTTCCTCAGAGACATGCGACCCAGAATCTGTTCCTGTGGACGGTAAACTTAAAGGTGCTATTGATAACATGCAGCCACTAGATGGCTCACTCTACTTCCCTTCATCCATTTCATTCACTTCACAACAAGAGGGGTTCATTGTACAAACTAGGGATGCTAATATTGAAAAATCTTCTAATCTATCTTCTTAATCTAACGCACGCGCGAGTCAGAGGGTGCAAGCAAAACCGCGTCGGCTGAGGTGGGTTCCGGTCCAGCGGGGTCGGGCACACCACCGTAAAGTGGTATCGGTGCCGTTGTATCGAGTACATGAGCACAGTATCGGACCCGATACCCAATACTGGTATCAGTGCATCCCTATTTAAAATGATTAATTCACAATCAGAATTCTTTCTTTTAGGAAACGCCATACTTTAATTCGGCACCTTTCTAAAAGCTCTGTGGAGGTTTTATTTATTTCTAAATTATTCGTCTACATAAAAATGTGATCAATGAGACCTTTCAGTTGGTTTCAGTTGTCTTCTAAGCTTCATCTGTCTGATCAATAATCAATCACTAATGGGAGAGCACAGTGTAAACACATAGATGCATATGAAGGTATGACAGAGACCATTGATTTCCTACGTGGGACAGCAGAGGGGAGTGTTGACTAGTGACCACAGAGAGATAACTAACCTGTTTTAACCTGAGAGTCATGAGGCTTAATGTGTTCTAATCTACAGCCGGGCCTGGATCAGGTTACCTGGATTTCACACAACATAATCACACATGTTATGAGCAGAATGCTAAATCAAATGGGTTGTTTTTCATACATTCTTGACATCTGTGTGAGTCTTGTCTTTTGCTGCTTTTATTCTGGAGGTAGTAAATATAGCAACACACTGGCTGCAGGTCAGAGTGAAGGGATATGAGTCCAGCAGTGATGGTTTACTGAGTGAACCTGTGTAAACCAAGCGTTACCTACATGTGTGCCTCTCTGCACGCTGCAGAGCAGGCGGAGGAGAAGGAGTTTCAACATTCATTCATCAAACCGGCAGACGAGGCTGATGTTGTCATTAGTTTTCCTGTCGATGGGGAAGTGTCCCCGTCACGCTGTTAAAAGGTGTGCACAGTAACCTGAGAGGCTGTAGATTTGCATATCTGTGTTGTGTTTTAAGGAGCCTCAGGAGAGCTGCTGAGCCCAGTGAATGTGTTCCAGATGAAACAACAACAGCAGCTTAGAGGAGTCACTGCAGCGTGTTGTCTCGTGCACCACCACTGAGCGCACGCATCAGGCAGGTCAATAATCAAACCATTATGTGGTCGACAGTTTTATGACTGTTAAAGTTAACTACAAATGCCTGTTACTAATGCTCAATGATGGGGAGCAACCTGTTTAGGTGTTTGCCAGAGTGCTGCGCTCTTAATCATTTCAACCGGTGCACAGGGGAACACTGAACCATCTGGCTGATCCAACACGCTGATCTCTGGGTCACCGTGCTCCGTCACTGCTGTTACAGCCAAAGTCAAACCAGCCACATTAAAGACATTTACATATGCTTACTGACTTTATAAAACAGGTATAATGTACCGCTGCATCATTTTATTACATCAGAATCACCATCTCAGTTCCTGCAGTTAATTAAACCTGATGAGGTGAGATGTTAACGGAGAAGGGCCTGAATCACTGCATCAAGATATCGGCTGATGAAGACTCAGACATGAGGTGACGGCTGCTGAGAGCTACATGTATGATGCACGTGCATCTTCTCTACGGAGAAACAAACTGATCTGATGTTGATTTTACAGCATACTGCTGATGCTCCACTTAAACTGTAGATTTATCAAATCATATGTCAAAACTCAGGCCGTTTTGTGTCACTTTAAAGAGACTCTATGGAAGAATCAGAAATGTCTTGTTAACAGCGACACCTGGCCGTTAAGTCAACTAAAGTCAGCGTCCTGTTGCTTGTTTTATGCTAAATGCAGTACCTGTGAGGGTTTCTGGATCAATATCTGTTATTGATTTGTGTTGTTCATTGATTTACAATAATAAATATATGCATACATTTACATAAAGCAGCATATTTGTCCACTCCCATGTTGATAAGAGGATTAAATACTGGACTGATCTCCCTTTAAGGTTCATTTAGAACAGATAAAACATGTAATTAATTTGTGATTAATCACAATTCAATATTTTAATCGACTGACCGCCCTAGATCTTAATATTTAGTAATTGTTATTATTTTAACGGCTCGTCAGATCGTCAGATATGTTATCAGAAATTTAAGATCCCAAATATAAAAATATGCATTTGAGTCAAAATCCGTTACCTGTCGGGCTGTAAGACAGTATGTGTATATATATATATATATATATATATATATACATACATATACTGCATATATATATAGACAGTATATATATATATACTGTCTATATATAGACTGTATATATATTATGGCAAGCCGTTCAGGAAATTATTATATATATATATAATGTGAAATTTGAGAATATTGAATGAAACTCTGAATATATTGAATGAAATCCTGAATATATGGAATGAAGTCCTGAATATATTGAATGAACTTTGAATATATGGAATGAAATCCTGAATATATGGAATGAAATCCTGAATATATGGAATGAAGTCCTGAATATATTGAATGAACTCTGAATATATGGAATGAAATCCTGAATATATGGAATGAAACTGAGAATATGGAATGGAATCTGACGTCATCACGGCGCTGCTGCTGTCTTGTGTTTTAGGTCATTATATTAATCATAATGAGCCGTCCTCTGAGCAGGACACATAACAAATACATCCATGGTCTGTATGCACGGCCGGCTGTGAGACGAGTGGTCAGGGACCGTCTACGAAGTGCATTGAATATTTTTCCCATATAAATACACCAAAATTATGCAAAAGCACATTTTTCCAAATTAAGCGTTGTATTATATCCAGGAAGAGACCAGTGGTGATGTGTGAAGTGATTTTGGTATCACTACACTGTATAATAGTGGAGTTATTGAATAGTTTTGTAGCAACTCTTTTCGGCGTTGCACTTCGTAGACGGTCCCTGACCACTCGTCTCACAGCCGGCCGTGCATACAGACCATGGATGTATTTGTTATGTGTCCTGCTCAGAGGACGGCTCATTATGATTAATATAATGACCTAAAACACAAGACAGCAGCAGCGCCGTGATGACGGCAGATTCCATTCCATATTCTCAGTTTCATTCCATATATTCAGGATTTCATTCAATATATTCAAAGTTCATTCAATATATTCAGGACTTCATTCCATATATTCAGGATTTCATTCAATATATTCAGGATTTCATTCAATATATTCAGGACTTCATTCCATATATTCAGGATTTCATTCAATATATTCAGGATTTCATTCCATATATTCAGGACTTCATTCCATATATTCAGGACTTCATTTCATATATTCAGGATTTCATTTCATATATTCAAAGTTCATTCCATATATTCAGGATTTCATTCCATATATTCAGGACTTCATTCCATATATTCAGGATTTCATTTCATATATTCAGGATTTCATTTCATATATTCAAAGTTCATTCCATATATTCAGGACTTCATTCCATATATTCAGGATTTCATTTCATATATTCAGGATTTCATTTCATATATTCAAAGTTCATTCCATATATTCAGGATTTCATTCAATATATTCAGAGTTTCATTCAATATTCTCAAATTTCACATTATATATATATATATAATAATTTCCTGAACGGCTTGCCATAATATATATACAGTTATTATATATATATGCAGTATATGTATATATATATATATACCGTGTCAGAAGACACGTGCACGTTTAGTTCAACCAGCAGAGGTTTAATGAACTAACAAGCCTTCAGAGTAAAACTGATGAAGACGTGTTGTGTTACCTCCGGTGATGCGAAGCCTAAATACTCCCAGTCCCACGTCCCGCCAGCAAAACTGCAAGTGAGGAAGAGACAGAGAACATTTATCAGAATAAGATTGAGATTAATTGCGGATATTTTATAGCTAATTAAGTCACTTGATTATTTGAAACTTCAGTTTGTGATCAAATGTTATTGGTTTTAAAGATATGCATTGGAAGTTATTAAGAAAAATCATTGCATGATTTAAAATAAATAAATAAATACAATAATAATAAAATGATTACTAATAATGAGCCAACCAGCACTCGCATGTTCTGGTCCTGCCCGAACCTCAGTACATCTTTAACACACTTAAGGTATTATATAATGCTGCTGTTACCCCCCGGTCCTCTCTGTGTTCAGAGTCCTTCAGCCCGATATCTCTACAGACATGCAGCATGTTCTTTCACCGCCTGGTTGGCAAGGACTCATTCTGTTTAAATGGAAACATGTTCTCCCTCTGACTCCCACCAGGAGGGTGAACGATACGTCACCGTCCGTTGGTTTGGAGAAACTTAGATCTTCCCTTAACTTAAGGGTTCCCTCGAAGGGAAACGTCTTCTAAACCATAATGAACCTCTGACCTCCTGCCTCTCTACGACGACTGAGCCTCCTCATTCCTTTGGTTGGATTGGTGTTAGATTTGTTTTTGCTATTTTATTTATATTATTTTATTTTACTTATTTGTTTGTGTATGTGAATATTGTATATGTGTGTGGGGGGAATAGAAGACTACTTATTTGCTCTGTAATTTATATGCCTTGCAATGTTCTTCCAATTAAGTACAATTTTAATAAATTAAATAAATAACTAATAATAAGAAACCCCCTCTGCATTGTTTGTCACTGTAACATGTCGACACCTGTATTGAGCTGCAGGTGTGTGTTCTACCTGCGCCTGGGGGCCTCCGGAGAGTCGTTGGGGGCCACTCCCCGGGCTACGGAAGCCAGGAACTCCTGCCTCTTCTGCTGCACCAGGCACGCCGCTCGGATGATCTTGTGGCGCGGCGTCCGTAGATAAGGCCGGTTGACCTTCTGTGCCAGGTCCTCAGTCACCATCTCCAAGTCCGTCTGCACAGAGAGAGAGCAGGCTGGGAGATGGCTTTAGGAAACTCAGGAAGTGAGAGATCTTAGTGGATGAAGGTCAAAATAATAATCTGTTCCCAAACTGGAATGTTCCAGGACAAAGTGACTTCAGAAGCAGCCGTACAAGTGAAGTACTTTCAGGACTACCGTGGATGAATCTTTGTGCCTTGCTTCAGTATTTAAAAAGGCCACAATATAAAGTATAAATATAAATTATATAACAGTAGATCTTTAACTAAAAGCTGAGATGTGCCAGTTGAACTGGGGCAGACAGTAGAAAGCTTTAGTCCCACGTCTCTAATGGCTCGTATGAAATAGAACAGTGAATAAGTAGGACTGAAACCTGCATGAGTTCGTAGATCTCTTTCTTTGTGCTTTTGGGCTCCAGAAAGAACCCGTAAGGATAAGAGCACTTCAGGATGCGGCGAGTCTTCAGTAGTTCTAGGACCGCGTCTTCAATGAACGTCGTATCAGGTGGACCTCCTTCCCCTGGGAAACACAACCAGACATGAAATCAGAACGGAGTATCTGCTTTACCTTTCTACCATGCATCCCTCATTCCAGCTGAAATCACCTCCACATCCAGGCATATCAGATCAGATCAGATCAGATCAGATCAGATCAGATCAGATCAGATCAGATCAGATCAGATCAGATCAGGTCAGGTCAGGTCAGATCAGGTCAGGTCAGATCAGGTCAGGTCAGATCAGGTCAGATCAGGTCAGGTCAGGTCAGATCAGGTCAGATCAGGTCAGGTCAGATCAGATCAGGTCAGATCAGGTCAGATCTGATCAGGTCAGATCAGGTCAGGTCAGATCAGGTCAGATCAGGTCAGATCAGGTCAGGTCAGGTCAGATCAGGTCAGATCAGGTCAGATCAGGTCAGGTCAGATCAGATCAGGTCAGATCAGGTCAGGTCAGATCAGATCAGGTCAGATCAGGTCAGATCTGATCAGGTCAGATCAGGTCAGATCAGGTCAGATCAGGTCAGGTCAGGTCAGATCAGATCAGATCAGGTCAGGTCAGGTCAGATCTGATCTGATCTCCCTGGATGTGCTACGTTAGCAGCTCTAGCATTGCCGGAGGCTTCGTGCTCGCCGCCGCCACACGTAGTCTGCGTAACTTTAGTGAGTTTCCATCAGACCGTGTGTGTGTGTGTGTGTGTGTGTGTGTGTGTGTGTGTGTGTGTGTGTGTGAGGTTGTTGGTGGTGTTCTAGCTGTGATCGTAGGTGTAGCAGTGTGTGTAGTTTATCTGTTGGTGAATAAATGCTATGAAACTACAACTCCTCCGCTCCGCTCAAGAGAGCCGGAGAGACCGGAGCCGACTTCCTGTATCCTGCAACTCCGGCTGTGCCTCTTAAGGTGGGCTGTTAAGGTGGACCAGCTTTTCTCCTTAAAGAGCTGAGCCGCTCAGCTTTTGAGTTCATTATTAACATTTCCTTTAACCGTTTTAACCGATAGCGTTAATGGGTTAAAATGCTGAATGTGGGTTAACGGTTAAAGGGTTAATCATTAACACCGCCCCCTACTGCTAATGTACTGTGCAGGATGAGTTGTATAAACTGAGCCAGACTCATAAACACTGAGTTATGGTCATTTCCATTCCTCTGGCAGTCAGACTGGTGTAAACAACAAAACAACACCACTGCAATCAGAATGTAGTGAAACTCCGACGCAGCGTTGTGGATCAGAACACAACTTGGCTAAATGCTAAACAGGCTGTAATTGCTGGCACCGCTGGGGGTTTAAAGGAGTCTAGACAAAGCTTCTTATTCACAAAGCACAGCTTTCTTGTAACTCAGATGTGCCTGCTGAATAATAACGCTACCCACTGTTGTTAATACATTATTAAAACACCTTTGTGTTTCCCTCCTGCCTACTTCCAAAAGCTCCATATCAGAGGAACTAGATGAAGATGTGTCCACATGTGTAATAAAGACTGAACACTCACTTCCACTCAGGGCTCGACTGAGCTGCTCCATCTTCTCTTTGGCGGTTTTTAACAGGCGCTGCTCCAGCTATAGAGAGGGAGACAGAGGCTGTTAGGTTTTATCTTAGTCTTGAGAAGACCAAACAACCCGACCCAACAATGAAGAGAAGACAGACTATGAGGCTGAATAATGAATCAGTGAATAAGAGATGGGAGCAGCAGACTTGTTTAATCAAGTTTAATCAAGGCGTTGTGACGTCGGGTTATCGCTGCAGCAACAGTCACTGAGAAAGTAGTCAGACAGTTATATTATAGATGTACACAATACTTTATTACAGAATAATAAAGGATCATTTCACCTAGTTAGTTATTCTTGTTTAGTTTTTTACTGAGGTTTTAGTTATATGTTCCAATAGATGACGAGGTCCACGGCCTCGACCGCTGCATGACTGTTTGAACGCTGTGCAAAGCAGACATCATTGAAAGGCGAGGCCAGGCCTGCTTACCTGATAGCTGTGCTCATGGTTCTTGAAGCGTGTGTAGTAGTGCATAAAACGGTCCAGTTCCTGAAAGCTCTTGTGCTTCTTCTCTGCCTGCAAAAACCGTGATGAGACACCAGACACAGTCAATAAAGCCCGAGCATGTTGTTCCCCCTCACAGAGGAGAGAGGAGGTACTCTGGTGGAGAGCAGTCAGTAGTGCTGCAGCTGAAATCAGGCCTGCTGATTGGAGATGCTACTGAGGACGGAGCATGAACCGCTTCCCCCCTTTCATTGTGGAGGGCTCCATGGTGAAGAGACATACAGCAGCTTGTTCCTGTGTGTGTTTTCCATCTTACTTATATTAGCTCCATGGACTCAAGTCTCTCCTCTTAGAGAGTATAAAGCACTCAAACACACGTTCTGTTCCTGGCTGATTGTTCTGTACCTTTACAGGTGAAACTTAAGACTGAGAGAGTGTACAGTAGGTCTTAAAGGGTGCCCGTGCTGACCTGATGTTATGGCTGATCGGTGTGTGTGTGTGTGTGTGTGTGTGTGTGTGTGTGTGTGTGTGTACCTCTTCTGTCATGTCCTTCGACTGCTCCTCCACCTGCTGGATGACCTCGTAGCGCGTGCAGCGATAGTAGCCTCCTGTGGATGAGCTGTGCTTCTTCCACTCCTCCAGACAGATCCAGCAGAAGTCGTACTTACACTACAGAGAACAGAGAGAGTGTTTTTGTAATACAAGACTTTAATCTGGTCTGTCAGCCCTCACATCAAACACCAGATAGACACATACTAATGCTAGTCCAGCTGTACTGGGTCAGTGGAAACAAGACACCGTGCCATGGTAGGTGAAATGAGAGCTGAAATCATCCCTCGCCACACAAACACACGACGGACCTGAGCTGATGTGGTGTAACTCCTAATATGATCAAGTATAGACCTCTGAGGATATGAAAGCACTAGCAAATCTTATTAAAAATCCTTTTCACTACTCACAATCAGAATAGTAATTAAAGGTGAGTCCCTGAACCGAGGACTCTCCGTCTCAATCTTCTTCTTTTCTCTTACAAATGCCAGCGTTTAATAGGCCGAGGCGTTTGTTTGAACTCAGCGGTGAATCCTCGCAGCTCGCTGCCACTAGAAGACACTCAGACTACATCTGAGATCAGCGTCGGGTTATTGTAGAACAACAAAACACTGCGGCCGCTCCAATCAGCATCCTATCTGTCAGTGATTTCTCTCCCCGCGCCACAAGTACTTCTGTAGTTAGCCAGAGCGACTCAAACCCCTGAAGGCTGAGACCTCTGTTGTCCTGGAAACACCCTGCGTACATGACGGATCAGAGGAATCAATACGAAATAAAAGAGTGTGAGGGGGGGATGGAAGGACAGAGACACAAAAAGACAGTTTGTGAAACGGTGAGGAGAAGAAGAAGTGTGAAAAAAGAACATGTTCCTTGGCAACACTGAGTCCCGTGTTTCCAGGCAACAACGAGGGTGAAGCCATTTCTCGCCAGGTAATACCGGGTCAAGAGGCTGAGCCCGCCGTGGCCTTTCAGCCTTTCAGCTGTGAAAGCTGCTCCATTCCTCCCAAACTAATCTCCATCTCTAGGCGGCCTCTTTAACCGGGACAGAGACAGAAGGAGCCCGGCTGTATGAGTCCTCTCATGGCGTTGCCCTCCAGCGACAGCGGCAGTAACGGAGATACAGTCAGGCAACATGACTCTTTTCCTCAATCCCCTCTATATCTCTCTCTGGTGTCATCTCAGTGAGACAGAAGCTGCTGGGTACCTGCAGGACCTCCAGGTGTCTGATGGACAGCATCATAAAATAATCTGTTATAATGAGAGCTGAACTTGGCCGATAGCAGCTTGAATGTGATTTCTCATTTCCACCTTCACAACTGCATTACAGCACCATTACTACTAGGGATGCACCGGTACCGATACCAGTATCAGGTATCAGGTATCAGGTCCAGTACTGTGCTCATGTACTCGTACTCGCAAAACGGCTCCGATACAACGGCACCCATACCACTTTACAGCAGCGTGACGTTAACCTCTCGTCAACATCTTTCGCGGTGCACCGCCTCGTATGCGGGACTCTCCAGCCTGCCGTGTGTCGCTCACACCCTCCAGCTGGCTGTTAGCGAGGCTCT
The DNA here is from genome assembly GCA_014673565.1 of Sebastes schlegelii. NCBI lineage: Eukaryota > Metazoa > Chordata > Actinopteri > Perciformes > Sebastidae > Sebastes > Sebastes schlegelii. Next base: position 17,345,883 of record CM025846.1, read on the forward strand.
TTAGGCACAGAGAAGTACTCGTATCGGTACTCGGTATCGGAGAATACCCAAATGTAAGTACTTGTACTCGGTCTGAGATAAAGTGGTATCGGTGCATCCCTAGATTCTACAGTTACCTTCAGCAGAACTAAAGAGCTTCTTACTGACTCAAACCTAGAGAATAAAACACAACACCTATTTTATACTCAATTATTTAATCACCAATATCAGATGAGTCTAAAGTGTAAATTATAACTCGACCGAAAAATAACACACTTCTGGGAGATCTGGTGTAACGAGCAACGGAGAATTGCCCAGAAGTGAACAACCAGGCAGGAACTAACTGTGTTGTGAGACATTTGAAAGTTAAATAAGGCGTATCATCACAAGAATCCAGAGCAGAGCTCCAACACAACACAACGTGCCCTACAGGAGGATATCTAATTATCTTCTGTTTCCATAAGGCTGGTGAAGTTTAGAAAGGTAGCAGCTTCTCACTCCAGGTCTCAGCCAACCATCTGTGTGCTTCTAAACTGATGTGAGTGCCGTTACTGAGCCTTCAGCTTCCATTCTTATGTTAAACCTATTCCCCGAGTGATGCTCCCATCCAAAGCTCTGTTAAAGCTGATTTAAAAGCAGCATGATAGCTCTTTATCCTGATACAGCAGGAGCTGTGTTGTCAGTCCCACTCTCTCCTCCCTCAGTCGCTCTACTTCACACTGCTCAGACACTGAGACGTCCAGCCTGAGGGAGAGGAACCAGCATCCGTAACGTCCACAACAGACACCACAAGGTAATGAATGCATGCATAGTGTACACACTGTACATACACATACACTTCTCTTTATACATCCATGTGTGAGTCGCCAGTCAGTGATGTTAACGTTTCCTAACCCTGACTAAGTGGCTGTGTTGCCTAAACCTAACTTCCTGTGAGTTTATTTTGAAAGGACACGATGCGTGTAACGAGGATATCCTGACAGGCCGTCCCCGGTCCGTCCTAAAGTAACATAAGAGGGGCGGTACCCCGTGAGTCGGTCTGCGATGCCGACGGGCACCAACCACGCGGAGTGACGAGGTGGTCGTTGGTAATTCTGCCCAAAAGTTTTCCAAGTCAAACTTTGATTCTTTGGGCAATTTTTTGTGTTTAAAGGTCCAATATCAGCTCTTCTTCAGGTTCATACTTGTATTTAGTGTTTCTACTAGAACATGTTTACATACTGTAAACACTTTATTCACCCTCTGTCAGTCTGAATATACCTGTATTCACCCTGTCAGTCTGAATATACCTGTATTCACCCTCTGTCTGAATATACCTGTATTCACCCTGTCAGTCTGAATATACCTGTATTCACCCTGTCAGTCTGAATATACCTGTATTCACCCTCTGTCAGTCTGAATATACCTGTATTCACCCTCTGTCTGTCTGAATATACCTGTATTCACCCTGTCAGTCTGAATATACCTGTATTCACCCTGTCAGTCTGAATATACCTGTATTCACCCTCTGTCTGTCTGAATATACCTGTATTCACCCTCTGTCTATCTGAATATACCTGTATTCACCCTCTGTCTGAATATACCTGTATTCACCCTCTGTCTGTCTGAATATACCTGTATTCACCCTCTGTCAGTCTGAATATACCTGTATTCACCCTGTCAGTCTGAATATACCTGTATTCACCCTCTGTCAGTCTGAATATACCTGTATTCACCCTGTCAGTCTGAATATACCTGTATTCACCCTGTCAGTCTGAATATACCTGTATTCACCCTGTCAGTCTGAATATACCTGTATTCACCCTGTCAGTCTGAATATACCTGTATTCACCCTCTGTCTGAATATACCTGTATTCACCCTGTCAGTTTGAATATACCTGTATTCACCCTCTGTCTGTCTGAATATACCTGTATTCACCCTGTCAGTCTGAATATACCTGTATTCACCCTCTGTCTGTCTGAATATACCTGTATTCACCCTCTGTCAGTCTGAATATACCTGTATTCACCCTCTGTCAGTCTGAATATACCTGTATTCACCCTCTGTCTGTCTGAATATACCTGTATTCACCCTCTGTCTGAATATACCTGTATTCACCCTGTCTGTCTGAATATACCTGTATTCACCCTCTGTCTGAATATACCTGTATTCACCCTGTCAGTCTGAATATACCTGTATTCACCCTCTGTCTGTCTGAATATACCTGTATTCACCCTGTCAGTCTGAATATACCTGTATTCACCCTCTGTCAGTCTGAATATACCTGTATTCACCCTCTGTCTGTCTGAATATACCTGTATTCACCCTCTGTCTGAATATACCTGTATTCACCCTGTCTGTCTGAATATACCTGTATTCACCCTGTCAGTCTGAATATACCTGTATTCACCCTCTGTCTGTCTGAATATACCTGTATTCACCCTCTGTCTGAATATACCTGTATTCACCCTCTGTCTGAATATACCTGTATTCACCCTCTGTCAGTCTGAATATACCTGTATTCACCCTGTCAGTCTGAATATACCTGTATTCACCCTCTGTCTGTCTGAATATACCTGTATTCACCCTCTGTCAGTCTGAATATACCTGTATTCACCCTGTCAGTCTAAATATACCTGTATTCACCCTGTCAGTCTGAATATACCTGTATTCACCCTGTCAGTCTGAATATACCTGTATTCACCCTCTGTCTGAATATACCTGTATTCACCCTCTGTCTGAATATACCTGTATTCACCCTGTCAGTCTGAATATACCTGTATTCACCCTGTCAGTCTGAATATACCTGTATTCACCCTGTCAGTCTGAATATACCTGTATTCACCCTCTGTCTGAATATACCTGTATTCACCCTGTCAGTTTGAATATACCTGTATTCACCCTCTGTCTGTCTGAATATACCTGTATTCACCCTCTGTCTGTCTGAATATACCTGTATTCACCCTGTCTGTCTGAATTCTGTCAGTCGAAATATACCTGTATTCACCCCTCTGTCTGAAATACCTGTATTCACCTGTCTGTCTGAATATACCTGTATTCACCCTGTCAGTCTGAATATACCTGTATTCACCCTCTGTCTGTCTGAATATACCTGTATTCACCCTGTCAGTCGGAATATACCTGTATTCACCCTCTGTCATCTGAATATACCTGTATTCACCCTCTGTCTGTCTGAATATACCTGTATTCACCCTCTGTCTGAATATACCTGTATTCACCCTGTCTGTCTGAATATACCTGTATTCACCCTGTCAGTCTGAATATACCTGTATTCACCCTCTGTCTGTCTGAATATACCTGTATTCACCCTCTGTCTGAATATACCTGTATTCACCCTCTGTCTGAATATACCTGTATTCACCCTGTCAGTCTGAATATACCTGTATTCACCCTCTGTCTGTCTGAATATACCTGTATTCACCCTCTGTCTGAATATACCTGTATTCACCCTGTCTATCTGAATATACCTGTATTCACCCTCTGTCTGTCTGAATATACCTGTATTCACCCTGTCAGTCTGAATATACCTGTATTCACCCTCTGTCTGAATATACCTGTATTCACCCTCTGTCTGAATATACCTGTATTCACCCTCTGTCTGTCTGAATATACCTGTATTCACCCTCTGTCTGAATATACCTGTATTCACCCTGTCTATCTGAATATACCTGTATTCACCCTCTGTCTGAATATACCTGTATTCACCCTCTGTCTGTCTGAATATACCTGTATTCACCCTCTGTCTGAATATACCTGTATTCACCCTGTCAGTCTGAATATACCTGTATTCACCCTCTGTCTGTCTGAATATACCTGTATTCACCCTGTCAGTCTGAATATACCTGTATTCACCCTCTGTCTGAATATACCTGTATTCACCCTGTCTGTCTGAATATACCTGTATTCACCCTCTGTCTGAATATACCTGTATTCACCCTCTGTCTGAATATACCTGTATTCACCCTCTTACTGAATATACCTGTATTCACCCTGTCTGTCTGAATATACCTGTATTCACCCTCTTACTGAATATACCTGTATTCACCCTCTGTCAGTCTGAATATACCTGTATTCACCCTCTGTCTGAATATACCTGTATTCACCCTCTGTCAGTCTGAATATACCTGTATTCACCCTGTCAGTCTGAATATACCTGTATTCACCCTGTCAGTCTGAATATACCTGTATTCACCCTCTGTCTGTCTGAATATACCTGTATTCACCCTCTGTCTGTCTGAATATACCTGTATTCACCCTCTGTCAGTCTGAATATACCTGTATTCACCCTGTCTGTCTGAATATACCTGTATTCACCCTGTCAGTCTGAATATACCTGTATTCACCCTGTCAGTCTGAAACGCTCCGTTTTAGTGCATGGCAACGGAATTTCAACAGAGTTGCGTTGCTAGGCAACAGCTTGGGTCCATGTCTACTTCCTGTCAGCTGATGTTATTCACATCCACTGCAACAGGAAATAAACTGGGACACATTTAGAATACTTACGTTTAAAACCGTGTAGTGATCTATATATTTTATATTTGTGACATCACAAATGGACAGAAATCCTAACGGCTTGTTTCAAACACACAATTTCTTTCTTTTTTGTTTCTCTTTTTTTCCCCACAAAAGCGTTATTTTAAATTCTAGTGGAGATCCCAAAGTTAAAAACAAAACACCAAATAAGTCAGATTGAATTTTGGGGGAATCTGTATGAAATAATGCAGACATCTACGATATGTGCATTTATATGCAAACAGAAACAGATTTGACTGTGTAAACATTATTTAAGCTGCTGTAATTCTCAAAGATGTTATATCATGGGCAGGCAAAGTTATTAAACTAAGATAAGATATGTATTGATCCCCTGAAGGTACATTTAGAAGAGGTAAGTAGAAACAGGATGCAGATATAAATATATTCAAATAACAAATAAAGTGTGTGTTAAATACAAAACCAATGGAGATGGAGACCAATAGTAGATATATATATTAAATACATGCTTTTATACATTTATATTTGTGTACACTGTTTATGTATAAGAGATATTAGTCATGCATATGTGAAATAATGTGAATATAAAGTGTAATGTTACTGAATACGGGCAGTGTGTTTCTCTGTATATTGAGCGTTTTGATAGTTTAACAGTATTTATAAGCATTTATAAAACACTTAAACCTGCTTTATAATATAAAAGACCTTTTTACAATATGGGACCTTTAAATGTAAACAGCAGTACATTGTGTTCAGTACAGTTTAACACAACCAGAGAACAGTCCAGTCATCACCAACAGGAAACCAGAACCAGCCTCTGAGATGACAGACACACCTGATCACATAACTCACCTTAGCACACTGCATGTGGTTGCAGCCCTCGTTCTTCTGGATCGGGGACTTGCAGTTGGCGCAGGACTTGGAGTTCGAGAGCAACCACAAGCAGTTGGCTGCGTCCTCGTACGCTACGCTCACACCAGCCACTTCACCGGGGGGTGGGGGGAACAGACCACATAAAGGCATAATGAGACAGAATGACTATCACCACAGCGTCTCAACACACCGCTGCACTAGGGGGGACTGTCCTGCCTGACTAATGCATACTGCTTATATATTTTACTAACATCTCCCAAGATGCTCATGCACCCCCTACGCACGCACACACACACACACACACACACACACACACACACACACACACACACACACACACACACACACACACACACACACACACACACACACACACACACACACACACACACACACACACACACACACACACACACACACACACACACACACACACGGAGTAATTGGCTATTATCAAAGCACCTCTGATGTGCCGTTTGAAATGCCCAGATAAACCAGGATGTGGGGGAATCGAAGGGGAAGATAGTTCCAAAGCAGAATAATGTCTTTTATGTTCTGACTGTCAGATGAAGGAAGTGGCACTTTGGAGCGACGTTGGCCATCTTAAATCATCTATTAGATCGCCCGCTCCAATTACTGCTTCTAAACATTGCATACTCTCAATGACTTGATGGGGTTGCTCATTTTACTTCATCATCTATCATCAACATGCTGGATTTTAATTGGCTTAGCGCTAAACTGTGTGTAATTACTGTGGTTGAGTTCGAGGCAATTCAGCTCCAAATCAATCACCTGACTGTAACACAAACAAGGTAAAGGGGCTGGCTAATAAACTAAACTTTATGTTATAAAGATTCACCACCAGGAAGCTGAACACAGTTCTACTGGTATAACCACCAAGACAGGTGATGTTTGAATAGATCAGATGAAACTGCATAGACTCCTTCAGGTCGTAGACTCCTTCAGGTCATAGACTCCTTCAGGTCGTAGACTCCAGCTGTAAATTCATGTCTGAAACGTACCCAAAACCTAAAATGAGTAAATTCACAACTCACATTCATCAGGTCTCATCTCGGTGACTTTCTGCAGCCACAGCTTCCAGGTGTCACAGTCGCAGGGCTCGTGGGCCTCGCCTTGACACTCCCTGGAATACAAGCAGACAGATTAACGTCATGCAGACAGGTGAAATCACCTATTCAAAGCTCACACTCATAAAATGAAGACAAGAGATGAACACACCAATCACACAAAGCTGTCAAAACCACTATCAACTGGCCACATCTGCCTTTCAACCAAACGCCTTCCTTGGGTCAAGGGAGGTGTTAAAGGTCCCATATCAGCTCTTCTTCAGGTTCATACTTGTGTTATGTGTTTCTACTAGAACATGTTTACATGCTGTAATGTTAAAATAAAACCTTTATTTTCCTCACACTGTCTGTCTGGATATACCTGTATTCACCCGTCTGTCTGTCTGAATATACCTGTATTCACCTGTCTGTCTGTCTGAATATACCTGTATTCACCTGTCTGTCTGTCTGAATATACCTGTATTCACCTGTCTGTCTGTCTGGATATACCTGTATTCACCTGTCTGTCTGTCTGAATATACCTGTATTCACCTGTCTGTCTGTCTGTCTGTCTGAATATACCTGTATTCACCCTCTGTCTGTCTGAATATACCTGTATTCACCTGTCTGTCTGTCTGAATATACCTGTATTCACCTGTCTGTCTGTCTGAATATACCTGTATTCACCTGTCTGTCTGTCTGGATATACCTGTATTCACCTGTCTGTCTGTCTGAATATACCTGTATTCACCTGTCTGTCTGTCTGTCTGAATATACCTGTATTCACCCTCTGTCTGTCTGAATATACCTGTATTCACCTGTCTGTCTGTCTGAATATACCTGTATTCACCTGTCTGTCTGTCTGAATATACCTGTATTCACCCTCTGTCTGTCTGAATATACCTGTATTCACCTGTCTGTCTGAATATACCTGTATTCATCCTCTGTCTGTCTGAATATACCTGTATTCACCTGTCTGTCTGAATATACCTGTATTCACCATCTGTCTGAATATACCTGTATTCACCTGTCTGTCTGTCTGAATATACCTGTATTCACCTGTCTGTCTGTCTGAATATACCTGTATTCACCTGTCTGTCTGTCTGTCTGTCTGTCTGAATATACCTGTATTCACCCTCTGTCTGTCTGAATATACCTGTATTCACCTGTCTGTCTGTCTGAATATACCTGTATTCACCTGTCTGTATGTCTGAATATACCTGTATTCACCTGTCTGTCTGTCTGGATATACCTGTATTCACCTGTCTGTCTGTCTGAATATACCTGTATTCACCTGTCTGTCTGTCTGTCTGAATATACCTGTATTCACCTGTCTGTCTGAATATACCTGTATTCACCCTCTGTCTGTCTGAATATACCTGTATTCACCTGTCTGTCTGTCTGAATATACCTGTATTCACCTGTCTGTCTGTCTGAATATACCTGTATTCACCTGTCTGTCTGAATATACCTGTATTCATCCTCTGTCTGTCTGAATATACCTGTATTCACCTGTCTGTCTGTCTGAATATACCTGTATTCACCTGTCTGTCTGTCTGAATATACCTGTATTCACCTGTCTGTCTGAATATACCTGTATTCATCCTCTGTCTGTCTGAATATACCTGTATTCACCTGTCTGTCTGAATATACCTGTATTCACCGTCTGTCTGAATATACCTGTATTCACCTGTCTGTCTGTCTGAATATACCTGTATTCACCCTCTGTCTGTCTGAATATACCTGTATTCACCGTCTGTCTGAAATGCTCCGTTTTAGTGCATTTCAATGGAATTGCGACGAAATTGCAACAGAGTTGTGTTGCTAGGCAACAGCTTGGGTCCATGTTTACTTCCTGTCAGCTGATGTTATTCACATCCACTTCAACAGGAAATAAACTGGGACACATTTTGAATGTTTATGTTTAAATCTGTGTAAAGGGTTAAATGCTGTATATTTGTGACATCACAAATGGAAAGAAATCCTGACAGCTTGTTTCAAACGCAGAGTTTCTGAATACGGGCTGTGTATTTCTCTGTGGATTGAGCGTTTCGATACTTTCACAGTATTTAACGAAATAAATACGAAATTTAACGAAAATGCCTTTAATCAGGTGAAGAAGAACCTTATTTTAAATCTTATTTTAAATCTTATTGGATGCAAGGATTTGTACATTAGCAGGAATGTAGCACAACATGGAAGTGAAAGCAGCGCTCTGTTTATTTCAATCTGAAAGTGAAATACTAATATTTTGTCCCCAGAATGACTGAATAGTCGTGATAAATAATGGTGATAAATAATGGTGATAAATAATGGTGATAAATGATGGTGATAAATGATGGTGATAAATGGTGGTGATAAATGATGGTGATAAATAATGGTGATAAATGATGGTGATAAATGGTGGTGATAAATAATGGTGATAAATAATGGTGATAAATGATGGTGATACATTGTGGTGCTAAATGATGGTGTAATGGTGGTGCATGATGGTGATAATGTGGTGATACTCTGGTGCTATGCTGGTGCTAACTGGTGGTGCTATCCTGGTATCCCTGCTGGTGTAATGTGGTCTCCCTCCTGGTCTCCTGGTGGTGAAATGGTGGTGCTCATGTGTCTCCCTGGTGGTGCTCCTCTGGTGAATGCTGGTGATAATGATGGTGATAAATGATGTGTGTAATGGTGGTGATAATAATGGTGATGGTGATAAATGATGGTGATAAATGATGGTGATAAATAATGGTGATCTCAATATTGATCAAAATAACCGTGCAGCCTTTCTTAAGAGTGGTAACTGGTTTTCACCAGGAAACCTCTTGCCTCACTGTCTGAGCTCTCAGACGGCTCTCTGGTAAACTGCAGGCGGGCTGTCGTACGCCCTCTTTACTCTGGAGGGGCTTCCATGGAGCCACTCTGTCATTAAGGAAGGATCGATGGAGTGACGTTTCCCCGAGCTGCAGAGCTCTCTGTTGGAGATTGGGATTGACCATTTGGATTCTTGGATCCCTGAAAACGGCCAGTCTCTCCCAGTGACTGAGTTTCACTGGAAACTAAACTCACAGAGGATTCAGCTGAATTTAAACTTTCTCTATTTCACAGCAAAAGACCTGAGAACTTCTAAACATGTTTACAATATGTCATTTAGAGGAAGTGTATGGACACACTCAGATATAGACAAACACACTTCTAATGCTACTGACGCTTTTCTGTCAACACAACACATGTCTATTGTAATAAACAATCTATCTGACTTCTAAAGGATCACAACATGTTATGTTCTCCACAATAATCTCCATTACTCTTACGTTAGAATATTTAAAGTCCGAATGTAAACTATAAAACAGATAAGTACAGGAAGGTGTGGTTGTGATTACTGACCAGCAGAAGAGGTGTCCTTTGCCACAGTCTACAGCCGGAGCCCGGAGGAGAGGAAAGCTCAGAGAGTCTGAGGCTGAGCTCCCAGGACCCCCCGTGCTCAGCCTCACCGCCCTCTCACACCCGGCCTGGGGACACCAGCGGATCGCCGGATTGTTCTCCACAAACGCCTGTCGACAGATGAAGGTGACTGTGTTACACTCATCTCTACCACAAGCATGATCTGTTTCTGCCAGAGGAGATCTTAGAAACAATCCTCTTCCACTTGATGTTAATTCACTTAGTAAAGGCTAACCCTAACCCAAGTACTGTAACGGCTTTACAATCTGAGAAGATCATGAACACAAGTATACCTGCTGACTGGTGTTGTAAAGTGCTTTGATTGGTCACTAAGACTTAGAATACTATAACATAGTCTTTACTCTACATTGAAGTTGAAGTGCAGGAGTGGTCTTTCTCTCTGAAGGTGATAATATTGAGTATAGAAGCCTCCCAGTTAAAGAAAGCTGTTTAGTGCAGCTCTCCGTTTCCGGGTTTCATCTCGTTACCTTGATGTCAAACAGGAGGTAGCGCTTGTCCATCTCTCTCGACACCACGCTCTCAATGACCTCCACAGGCACCAGCTGGTAGCAGTCAAAGGCCGGGCAGAAGATGTTGTGGGCTTCACCCTCTTGGATCTTTAGATTGAGAAACCTGAGGAAGCAAACACACAATGCAGACAGCAATGAGTTATACACAGAAAGAAACCCCTGAGCCCATCCGCTGGCCAGACCAAAACATGACTTACCCTTCCCAGCATGCTCTGCAGAACTCGTGACCACAGGACATGTCCACGGGTTCCTCGAAGACGGAAATGGAAGACATGCAGATACCACACTGTGACACAGAAGAAGAGAGATCGTCTGTCTTAATGCCAAAGTACAAAGAGTTTCAGTCTAGATCAATAAAGTCTGCCGTAAAATAATAACTCTCATAACTAATGTAACTTCAAAAGGCCTCCAGCAGAATCATTACATCACCCTCTGAATGACAATACACACGGCCTTCCAGAAGTCACTGATCCAGAGAGTAGTCCTACTGGGCCAGTACTTTAAATACTCAACAGGGTTAGGGTTAGACTAGACCAGAAAACGACACCTTACAGGTGATCTATACGATAATATAGCATCTTCAACTATTGTCTATGTAAAGATATAGAGGAGTAATGTCTACCTGAGCAGAGAATGAAGTCACTCTCTCATTAACACTGTGTGTGTTGTAATCTGAGCTTCTCCGTGCTGTGTTTATATCGCCGGGCCGGCTACGCGTGCTTTTAGTGCGTGTTCATGCATGTGAGCGTGCCCCACTGGCTAGCTCCCGGCTGCCGCTCTGCACGGCGCTACAGCTCTACAGCTGATAACGGTGCCCTGACCTACGGCGCCCTGACCTACGGCACCCTGACCTACGGCACCGATGCAGAAGCGTAGCAGATTAACACTGTTAGCGCCGTTAAGGACGAGCCACGGCTCAGCCATCGCCATGTTGAGAGCCGTGTGGAGGCAACAGAAACTCTGCCAACCTCACATTTAACACCTTTAATTAGCTCATGTGTCGTACGTTAAAACACAAAGGTAGTTCTGGATTTAAGGCCAAGATGATGACCTCTCATTAGCATGCAGCTCACGGATTACTGGTCTGTCATCACATGGATTCACACACACACACACACACACACACACACACACACACACACACACACACACACACACACACACACACACACACACACACACACACACACACACACACACACACACACACACACACACACACACACACACACACACACACACACACACACACACACACAGGCCTTGTTACAGTGAGAGACTGACCTGGTCAGAAGACATAAAGGAGGCAGTGTGCTCAACAATGCGAGTATTGATCTGAGAGAGCAGAAAGTGATATAATCAACTGTAACCTTTAAACAGGCCCTTGAGTCGACCCGGTCGATCGGCACAGAGCCACGACAACAGATACCTTCAGCCAAAAAAAACTATAATCTCTCATAAAGTAACGGATAAATCAAGTCTGTCATCTTCTGCTATCATCTCTCAACAGTTTAGTTCACATACTGAAACACTAATCACCATCATCCAACAACATGATGTCCTCTAACACTGAACCTTCAGAGACCCGCAGAAACGGTCTGATTCTCCCCACAGGTAGGAATACCATCTCAGAAGATTCGACGTCCCTAGTCCCCGATGTCAGCTGTGAAACACACCAGGGACTTAATGAAAAGATCAGCCTTCCAACATTCATGTGCATATAACCTTTCCAATACATACATTAATACATTCTCTTATTGATTAGTCGACTAGATGGTTGTCTTAGTTTCACCCCGGGTTCACTTAGCACGTGGAAGAAGCGATGCCCGCATCCTTTCTTCGCCCATGTAAATCGATTGGTGTTGTTTTTTATGCTGAATAACTGATTTCCAAGAAAATGTGGCGCGCACCACCCCCGCGTGGTCAGGCACACCACCGGCCCGTCACGCTGCCTTAAAGTGGTATCGGTGCCGTTTTGCGAGTACGAGTACATGAGCACAGAATCGGACCAGATACCCGATACTGGTATCGGTATCGGTGCATCCCTACATTAAATCAACTCAGTGGACTAAATCAACGAGTGTTAGTTGACTAACAGGACAGCCCTACAGTAGTTTACACACTGAGATCTAAATGAGTTATCATACAGTAAAGTTACAGTAAATAAACTGAAGGTTTAACACAGATCTTTAGACCAATTAGAAGACAGGAGAGCCGACTCTGCCTTTCTCTGCTGCTAACCTCTTCTGGGACGGTCTGATTGTTATCACTCCTGATACCTTCACTGGCAGTCTGCTATAGTGAGACGGCCAACAGCGTAAAGGACATCTCACATTACCTGGCATCATCTCCATCTTGACAACTGCTCCACAAAGAAGACCGCTGAGGACAATGTTAAGCATGTCTGATAATTATCAGGAAACCTCGGACAAGGTCAGGATAATGGGAGGGCGGTTAAACGGGGAGGTGGGGGGGGTGCCGACCCTGCTGCAGCACAGCTGTGGAAAATACACCTTCCATGAGGTTTTGACAGCACACTTGCACGTCTATGACTCTTTGTTAAAATTACAAGGTGCTTAAATTTTACTTTGCAGACAATATTTGATACCTGTTTCTATATATATATATATATATATATATATATATGTAGCTGTGGAGTGAAAACAATGAGCAGACAGCACGGCGACTCCACACAACATCTGGAGGTCTCTCCAGTTTGATTACTAATCCTCCGTGTTAGACTCAGAAGCAGACAGTTGTTATGGGATGTGCTTACTTCCTCTTTTTATGGGCCTGTGGACAGTAGACTTTTATGCACTAATAACATTTCTTTTGAAAGTATTTTATATTCCCTCATGTTCAAAGCTTGCACCATAATTAACTAAGCGCTTGTTGTCCTCGGAGAAGAGGAAGTCCTGCTTGTGTTGATGCTTGTGGGGGGGACCGCTGGCATGAATACTAATGAAGCTGGTAATACTGTAGTTCAACGTTATGCAGAGAGACAGGTGTGGCGGTGCAAATGTAAAGAATGCAGCAGAAACACTGTGTGTAAATCTGTGGCCCTGGAGGGACTCCATTTAAATAAACACTGGAGCACAGTGTTTATGGGTCCACTGCCGGTTACCGTTAGTGTGTGTGTGCTTCAAGGCTAGTTTTATCCTTCGCTGCTGTCGGGAGCTTCTTGGTCAGGAAAACGTGCTGCTGCTCCCTGGAGCTGTTCGTCTCAGGTTTTAATCTCATCTGATGGCTCTTCACTTAGGAGTTCAGTTAAACCATAGATTTCACTCAAATTATGTTCAAATGTAACTGACATTTAAAGTTTTCTGAAACTTTTTAACCTGAAATGTATGAAAACTAAAAAGGAGGTTGAAGGTTAAACTTCCACCAGTTCAAGGTGAACTGTGCAGCTTCACACCAATCTCAGTTTTATTATCCTTATCCTCTTGTTTTATGACTTTGGTGTTAACATTTGGAACCTCACCAGAGAAGACTCGTCGTCGGCAGGCACCAGGCTGATTTGGTCCGGGGAGGTGATGGAGGAGCGAGTGGTGCGTGGCGTCCGGGGCGAGGGCAGCGTGTCCCAGGCGTTGTAGCCGCTCGGAGGCGGGTTGGGCATCTGTGTCCCTGAGCGTTGGCAGCATTCCTCCGCGTTGCTCATCCAGGCCTCTAAGAGCTTCTCTCTGTCCCAATCTGATGATCAAAAACAGTAAAGACATCATTAAAGAGAGAGCTAACGCAGAACCAAACAGAGAAGAAGAATCACAGTAGATGAGAAACCTAATAGTTACGAGCACGACGATGAGGCACAGAGGAAGAGTTTGAATGGCAGTCAAGGGAGGGGAAAAGGGAATGATACATTATTGTAGTAAAAGGCCAGTGCTTATAAAACATAAAGTTTTAATGGTCAAAAGAACAAAAGCTCCCATCAACATTTCATTTGAACAACACTGATGTTTTGAAACCATGTGATGAGCAAACAGAACTACACAAAGCTGCTAGAGTCTACAATCACTGAGTTGATCACCAGAACGTAAAAAAACGAAAGCATTTTATGATCATATTTCAGAAGTCTTCAGGAATGTAGGCGTGGATGAACATCAAAGACAACATGTGACAGAAAACAACTAAATGATCATTTCATCCACACAGAATGTGTTCACATAGAAACGTTTAGTTCAGTCCGTCCTGTCTGATGTTGGTGAGAGTTGGTGAGCTCTGTGCTGAATCCACCAAACAGCCAACAACATCCACCTGCTGCCATCTGGTTTCCTCTGCTAGAATAGCTGTTGGATCTCCGTTAGTAAAACACAGGTTGGACAGCTCTTCACTATAAATATTGAATGATTTGTGGACTGTGCCTGAGAACAAATATTCTCTGCCAAAAAAGTCCCTTCCTAAAAGTCCGGAGCGTGACCGGGTCAACTGTGCAATCAGGCCGTTATCAGCCTCCGGACACGTCTCACCACCAATCAACTGCCTCCGACTCTGAATGGCCTCGTTTAGATAATGAATATTGCGACGGTTTCCCCCATCTCCATTCAATTAAAACTCATCAATGAGTGCGACTCTATCTTCCAGCTCTCGGCCATTAAAGGACTCTGAAATTAAAAGTCTCCACATTAAGTTTTAAATATAAAGAAATGAGCTGGGAAATACAAACTGTCAGAAGAGCAGACGGATTGATGGGAAGAGGAAACTCCAAGAAGAGTGATAAGAAAACTGAACAAGACAATTAGTTAAAGTTTTCACTAGAAAGTAATGATAAATAAGTTCTTCTGCAGATTAACAACAATCCTGAACTGTTCCATCCCCGTTAACCAGACAGACGGCATTCCCATGATAGAGGTGAATAAATATATAATCTGGGGTTACTCTTCTCATGTCTAATATGTAGCACACACAGCTCAACAACCGACTCAATCAACCCCAAACTGTGACGTATTGTTCAAGTCCTCTACTAACATAATCTAAACCCAGTTTCATTCAGTCGGGTAATGCTTTTCAAAGGCTTCACATCAGTCCTTTTAAACGTTTGAAGCTCTTACACCTTATCTTAGCTAAGTTAAGTGAAGCTTCTTGGAGAATTGGCGCTTTAGGCAGCAAATCAAATCAAAAGTCAAATTACAAGCAGCATTAGTGGAGTAATTCAGGGAACATGTCTGTGTGCATGAAGAATGTGTCAGAATGAAATGAACTCTCTCTCCTCAGGTTAAAAGGCTTTCTCTTATTCAGCCTGTCGGTCGGGTTAATGTCTGGTAATGTCTCCTGGTCGATGTGTCGGTCGGGTTAATGTCTGGTAATGTCTCCTGGTCGATGTGTCGTGGGAATATTGATCTGATGACTGGACAGGATCACGTGTGTTTCATATATTATATTATATATATTATATTATATATATGAGTTGTGTGGATGTGTACATGAGGTTTGTTTGTGATGTGTTACACATGTTTAACTTGGCTTTTACCTTAAGCTTCCATTACTTCACACACCAATAGATTTAATAAGGCAACTAACGTTTTACACCCGGTGTCACTCCAGACTTTAATCTCATACTTTATATTCCTCCCGGGGCATTAAATCTACCCCGCTCAGATAGACTGTCTGCTCCAAAGAAAACCATTAATAGAAGTGATTTTACTTTGACTCTAACATTATGTCAGCAATGCCATTACTTATTAGTGATGGATGGAGATGAAGCGACCTCTTTAACGTCTGTTTAGAAGTAAACAAGTATAGCTAACAGGTATATATCCTGGCAGTGATGTATGATGGAGCTCAACGAGCAGAAACAAACAGAATGGAAGAAAACTAATAAACTAAAATGTGACAATGTGGAAGATACAACTCTTCCCGTGGTATTACAGATCTACATTTGCAACAGCAAGCAAGCATGAGAGTCTCTGTTGAGGACAATTGACAGTAAATATGAACTGTGTAAGTAGCACTGTTTTTTAATTCAAAGAACCGGTGTTTTCCTCTCATATCTGGTGGAAAGAACAAGCCCACTAAAATAGCATTTAGAGCATGTGACAGTGACGCTTTCCACTGAGAGCAATACAAGTGAAATTCTTTTAGATAACAAAGGCTGTTCACATGGAGCCCTTTCCCTGCCAGGAACTCACTGGAGTGTAGCGCAGAGTTTATATGAGTTTATATGAGATACAGCCTCTCTAATCCCAACACAAATAAAGTCTAACACACATTTACCAACAAATGTAAACAGCACAATATGCTTTGCTTATGGTCTTTGTGGAGATGAAGGGTACAAAGTAAAAAACAAAACAGACTTTTGAAAGCATATCTTTGTTTAAAAAGCTAGATTTATGTATCACCTTGAATTTTATTAAATATCTTTTAGGGCTGTCCAAGTTAACGCGTGTTAATGCAATGTCGGAGGTTGTACAAGGCTCATTTTAAAACTACACTGAAGATCCTGGTATCATAGTAAACTAGAGAACCTGATGAATCCACCGGTACCAACCAGGTCAGCCTAGCTGGTCATGAAGAGGTTAAATAACGCTCCAAACTGACACTAAATGCTGGTGAGGAAAAACTGTCATGTCCATTTCCAAAGGGGTCCCTTGACCTCTGACCTCCAGATCAGTGAATGTAAATGGGTTCTATGGGTACCCACTAGTCTCTCAAAAATGTGTGATTAACTATAGACAATTATGTGATTAATGGTGATTACATATTTGAATGGATGGACAGCCCTGGTATCTATATTTAGTTTGCCTTCATTAGATAGTGACAGTTTAGATGCACACAGGAGACATGGAGGGAGACAAAGAAACAATGATGCCTGGCCAGAATCAAACCTGGGATGGAGCAGATATACGGTATTTGTTTTAACCACGAGGCATCAGGTCGCTGTCGGCAGATACTCTGCATGTGTGTGTGTGTGTGTGTGTGAGTGAGAGAGGTTAATAGTACCATGGGCACGTAGCAGTGCCTCTGCAGTGAAGAGAGGAGCCTGCAGCATGTCGGCTGTCTCCACTATCAGCATGTCCTTCAGCCTCCGTAGATCCTGAGGCCTCAGGCCTTCATACAGCTAGAGAGGAGGACATGGGAGAGGAGAGGACGGAGACAAGAGAGGAGGAGAGGAGGAGAATAAGCAAAGAGGAAATGAAGGGAAAAAAGAGTAAGGCAGGTTGGCAGAGAGAAGTAATGAAAGAGCAGAGGGAGCAACAGAGGGTGTGATGAGGGGGAGGAATGAGGGAGGGAGGGAGTAGAGAGACGGACGGGGCGAAGGGGAGGAGAATTATTAAAAGCAAATATAGACAATTGCTGACGCATGACTAAGCCAGGCCCAATGAGCTAACAGAGTGATGGTGATAGGAGTCACATGCCTTATGGCAGACTGTTTGGTGTGTGTGTGTGTGTGTGTGTGTGTGTGTGTGTGTGTCTCTAACCAAAGCATCTGCAGTGTGAGGTTGGGGGGGGTCTGACCAGCAGAACTGTAAAACCCTGGCCTATAGACAGACAGTGCCTGGCTCTAGGCTCTAAGAGGAGACTACAGCCCTACAGACTCTATGAGCGCTATGTGGGTTAAACTAGGTTAGACTAGGTTAAGGTATGGAGGGGAGCTGACTCTAAAGAGCTGCTTCATCTGAAGCAGCGATAAAACAGATTATTATCATTAGATGGCTCACCAGTTGGACCAGGCCCTGACTATAATGTAATGTTGTAAGTGACACCAGCTGAGGATAAGGACAGGCTCTGCCTCTCGGTGTGTTATTGTGTACCTCTCTCCGGTCGAGGGCTGCGTACTCTGCCTCGATGCCCTCCGCCTCGGGGGCGAGAGAGAAGACCATCTGCGACTCCAGGCACAGGGCCAGCTCCTTGTGGTGCTGCTTCTCTGCACAGTCACATGGAGTCTCGCGGTCTTCGTTCTCTGCAAACAGGTCCGCTTCTCTCTGCACCAGGAGCTGAGCGAGTGGAAACGAGAGGAACATTTGGGCTTTGAATAACGGGGCACACACTATAGGCAGGGCTCGCTGGCTGATGGAGTCTGAAACAGTCACTCTGTGGTAGGAGTCGAGGGAAACAGGCTACACAGTTATGGCAGAAATGCTAATCCCTATTATTTTGATCTACAACTGTGATCATGATTATTACTTACAACCTTTCAGTTTCAGGACCCAAACTGTACATGGATCACACTTTAAATAAAGTTTTTTTCATAATGGCTGTTCCACTTTAAGAAAATGTAATGACTTGTTCCATCAGGTACGAATATGTAATTTCAGCTTCGCAGACATTTCTTCAATTCAATTCAATTTTTTTTTAATATATATACATATATATATCTTCCAACTCATTCTTTTCCACTTTGCTTTTTGCTAAACTTTTCCAAAGTTCTCTGTAGGTTTCTCTGACTCTTTCACACCAGACCTGAGTGTATGTTACTGGACGGTTTTCTGGGAGAAAAGAAAATGAACAGTGCAAAAATTACATAATTATGAATCATAGAACCAAAATTGGTTTGGAAACTAAACTCAGGCCTTTATAAAGGCAAACACTGAGACACAGCGACAGCTTAATGCAAATCTGTGGGTTTGGTGTGTGATGCATCCGGCCCCAGAGACTCATAAAGTCCTGCACAACATCTTCCCAAAACCTCCCGAGGGAGCGGTTTGGTAAAACTAAATCTAATGGATGTGAGCACAACGTCACACATCAGCCATTATTTTACAAATATTCATAGAACAAAAGGGCAGACACTTAATAATGTGTGTTAACATTCAGGGTTATTCTGGCCCTTTTTATCTCCGTTGATCTCTCGTCTTAGTGCGTTTCCATTTATGGAGCCTTTGACCTATAACTCAAATGTCATACTTGAGAATATTCTACATTAGCCCATACTGAAAAATATCCACAGGACTTTGGAATCTCACCTCCACACACGTCATCATGCCTGAGGCAGCGGCGTAGTGCAGGCAGGTGTTCTTCTTGTTGTCGGTGGCGTTGACGTCGGCTCTCTCGTACTCTCCGTGGTCCAGCTTCGCTCCGGTCCACGCCAGGACGATCTGTAGAGATTCAGCCCGACGCTGCTTGTCTTCATATGGCCGTGAGATCCGGGGTTGCAGCGCCCCCTCTGAGGTCAGGATCTGAGGCCCCATGCAGAGGAGGTGCAGAGACGTCTCATTGTGCACATTACGCTTGTTAGGATTCCCGTCTTTGCTCAGGAGGAAAGACCTAAAAGAATAAGACAAGAGACAGGAACGACAGCTGATTTCAAACTTTTGCTCAGTGACCCAGAAATGGCTTTGTGTGCTCATATCTGGAACGAGCCAACACATCCTAGCTCACTTTAGATTTCAAACTACTAGGGTTTACAGTTATTAGCCTGTATTGTTGGTTTGTAAGCCTGTTTGTGGCTCCATAGCATGTTTTTACTACATAGTGAATAACATGAAAACCATTTCATCTTCTGACAAACCAAAAAAAGGTGGAAAGCAAATGTATATGCTTTGAGTTTTGTGTGACTG
This sequence comes from Sebastes schlegelii, assembly GCA_014673565.1. Lineage (NCBI taxonomy): Eukaryota > Metazoa > Chordata > Actinopteri > Perciformes > Sebastidae > Sebastes > Sebastes schlegelii. Next base: position 17,365,750 of record CM025846.1, read on the forward strand.
TTTATTCTAGAGCATTTTAAGTAGTATACTTCACAACATTAGAAATACAATCTAGATAATCGCACTGCAGTGTGGAAATATAAATTGCACCTCAGGTAAATTTTTACCCAAATGAGTTTATTAGTTTGAATCTCAGAATGTTGGTGCTTCATGTGGAAACTAGAACCATCAGAATCAGATCCATCATCCATCCAGTCCTATAGATTTTGCTTCTACTTGACTTTGCTGACATTTTAAAACCCCGTAAGTATTTTTTTAAAGTCAGGTAAGAATGCAAAAAATGAGCAAACATCCTATTAGTGGAGGAACAATCGGGCCTGAGATAAAGACAAACACATGCAAGGTTGGTAGCTGGTGGGGTGGGAAGCTCTTGGAGCCCCGTCCTATTCCATCCCAGCATGCTGCATTCCTGAGAGCTGCTAACAGATGGCTATGTGGAGAGACAGATGGGACGGAGACGTATAGAGACAAAACATGAAAAAACATGCAGCAATACAGTAATAGATGGGACCAGCTGATCAGCAACAGAGTGCCTAAAAAGAAGTGTTGGAAGGATACTTGATATCTGAACGGGTGATACATAAGAAATACAAATAATAATGTAATGAATTAAACTCCAGCATATAAAAGAATCTAGAGCACAACATATTAGTCCCACCTATCAACCCTTAGATATCATTTCCCCTCACTGACAGCAGTCACTACAGAAATATATACATCTCTGAATGTGTACATGTTCTCTGTTTGCTGGGTTGGTTTTCTCTGGACCGTATCCTGACCTGAGTAGGCGTGTCATGGCGTGCCGGGCAGCGTAGTGCAGTGGAGTGTTGTGCTGGTAGGACTCTCCGTATGTAGAGTTGGGATCCAGAGCCTCCTTGAACTGCGGGTTGCTCTCGTACAGTTGGCAGGCCAGCATCTCATCCCCGTTGATGAGAGCCTTACGGAACTTGGTCGCCGTGTTCCCCATCTCTTCCCCTACTGTCGGTTCAGCTCTGACTGACACAGCAGCCTCTTTAGTCGTCTTCAAGCTGTTCCGGTCCAACAGGCCAGCATACTGAATGTCCTAAAGAAAAGAAGAAAAGCAGGAGTTTAATTCCTTTACGGCTGCGTCCGGGTCCAACGAGGCCTTGTTGACTAAAAAGACGGTGAGTATTAATCACTTCCACTGCCTCTGAATCACAAGGACAAGACTCATCTCCAAGGTTGCTCAGGCTGCTCTGCCACCAGCTCCAGTGTCAGCATCACCACAGCACCGTAAACCACCTCCTCATGTTTCTCTTTCTATTTTTTGTTTTGAATAACTAAACATGGTGCCAACACAGCTCACACAGAGAGAAGGACAAGACTTCCTCTGGCATCACCAGGAGCTTCCGCTTCTCCGTGCCAGCGCTGCCCGTCCCACAGAGGCCAGGAGTCACTGCGAAGCGAGAGATCCTCCACTGAAGAACAACATGCAGCGAGTCAGCATCTCGCTTCCACCTGAGCACCATATGGTCAGGACTGTTTGGGCAATGGGATGCTTTTTATGCATTTCTGGTGAGCTGCAGCACAAATCAAACAGAACACATCACCTCCTCTAGCACAATCTATTCTACCTCATGATACTAACACTAACCACCATGTAGATCCTTCTGCACAGTAATACCTGGGTGTAGGCAACGTCTGTACACAATAGAAGGAACAAATACTTCCTGAGAACATTTAAAGGATGCACACCGTAT
>CM025846.1:17367570-17387525 GCA_014673565.1 Sebastes schlegelii
TTGATGGTTGATGTTTTGATGGCTGATGTTTGGTTGATGTTTGATGGCTGATGTTTGATGGCTGATGTTTGATGGCTGATGGCTGATGGCTGATGTTTGATGGCTGATGGCTGATGGTTGATGGCTGATGGTTGATGGCTGATGGTTGATGGTTGATGTTTGGTTGATGGCTGATGGCTGATGTTTGGTTGATGGCTGATGGTTGATGTTTGGTTGATGGCTGATGGTTGATGTTTGGTTGATGGTTGATGTTTGATGGCTGATGTTTGGTTGATGTTTGATGGTTGATGGCTGATGTTTGATGGCTGATGGCTGATGGTTGATGGTTGATGGCTGATGGCTGATGGTTGATGGCTGATGGCTGATGTTTGATGGCTGATGGCTGATGTTTGATGGCTGATGTTTGATGGCTGATGGCTGATGGTTGATGGCTGATGGCTGATGTTTGATGTTTGATGGCTGATGGCTGATGGTTGATGGTTGATGGTTGATGGCTGATGGCTGATGGTTGATGGTTGATGGCTGATGTTTGATGGTTGATGGTTGATGTTTGGTTGATGGTTGATGGTTGATGTTTGATGGCTGATGTTTGGTTGATGTTTGATGGCTGATGGTTGATGGCTGATGGCTGATGGTTGATGGCTGATGGCTGATGTTTGATGGCTGATGGCTGATGGTTGATGGTTGATGGTTGATGGCTGATGGCTGATGGTTGATGGTTGATGGCTGATGGTTGATGGCTGATGGCTGATGTTTGATGGCTGATGGCTGATGTTTGATGGTTGATGGTTGATGGCTGATGGCTGATGTTTGATGGCTGATGGTTGATGGCTGATGGCTGATGGCTGATGGCTGATGGCTGATGTTTGGTTGATGGCTGATGGTTGATGTTTGGTTGATGTTTGATGGCTGATGGCTGATGGCTGATGGTTGATGTTTGGTTGATGGTTGATGGCTGATGTTTGGTTGATGTTTGATGGCTGATGGTTGATGGCTGATGTTTGATGGCTGATGGTTGATGTTTGGTTGATGGTTGATGGCTGATGTTTGGTTGATGTTTGATGTTTGATGGCTGATGGTTGATGGCTGATGGTTGATGTTTGGTTGATGGTTGATGGTTGATGTTTGATGGCTGATGTTTGGTTGATGTTTGATGTTTGGTTGATGTTTGATGGCTGATGGTTGATGGCTGATGTTTGGTTGATGGCTGATGGCTGATGTTTGATGGTTGATGGCTGATTGCTGATGTTTGGTTGATGGTTGATGACTGATGGCTGATGGTTGATGGCTGATGTTTGGTTGATGGCTGATGGCTGATGTTTGATGGCTGATGTTTGATGGCTGATGGCTGATGTTTGATGGCTGATGGCTGATGTTTGATGGCTGATGGCTGATGTTTGGTTGATGGTTGATGACTGATGGCTGATGGCTGATGTTTGATGGCTGATGGCTGATGTTTGGTTGATGGCTGATGGCTGATGGCTGATGGCTGATGTTTGATGGCTGATGGCTGATGTTTGGTTGATGGTTGATGACTGATGGCTGATGGTTGATGGCTGATGTTTGGTTGATGGCTGATGGCTGATGGTTGATGGCTGATGTTTGATGACTGATGGCTGATGGCTGATGTTTGATGGCTGTTGGCTGATGGCTGATGTTTGGTTGATGGCTGATGGTTGATGGTTGATGTTTGATGGCTGATGTTTGATGGCTGATGGTTGATGTTTGATGGCTGATGTTTGGTTGATGGCTGATGGCTGATGGTTGATGGCTGATGGCTGATGGCTGATGGTTGATGTTTGGTTGATGGTTGATGGTTGATGTTTGATGGCTGATGTTTGGTTGATGTTTGGTTGATGTTTGATGGCTGATGGTTGATGGCTGATGTTTGGTTGATGGCTGATGGCTGATGTTTGATGGTTGATGGCTGATTGCTGATGTTTGATGGCTGATGGCTGATGTTTGGTTGATGGTTGATGACTGATGGCTGATGGTTGATGGCTGATGTTTGGTTGATGGCTGATGGCTGATGGCTGATGTTTGATGGCTGATGTTTGATGGCTGATGGCTGATGTTTGATGACTGATGGCTGATGGCTGATGTTTGATGGCTGTTGGCTGATGGCTGATGTTTGGTTGATGGTTGATGGCTGATGGTTGATGGCTGATGTTTGGTTGATGGCTGATGTTTGATGGTTGATGGCTGATTGCTGATGTTTGATGGCTGATGGCTGATGTTTGATGGCTGTTGGCTGATGTTTGGTTGATGGTTGATGGCTGATGGTTGATGGCTGATGTTTGATGGCTGATGGTTGATGTTTGATGGCTGATGTTTGGTTGATGGCTGATGGCTGATGGCTGATGTTTGATGGCTGATGGTTGATGTTTGATGGCTGATGTTTGATGGCTGATGGTTGATGGTTGATGGCTGATGGTTGATGTTTGGTTGATGGCTGATGTTTGATGGCTGATGGCTGATGTTTGATGGTTGATGGTTGATGTTTGGTTGATGTTTGATGGCTGATGTTTGGCTGATGGCTGATGGCTGATGTTTGATGGCTGATGGCTGATGGCTGATGGTTGATGGCTGATGGTTGATGGCTGATGGCTGATGGCTGATGGTTGATGGCTGATGGTTGATGTTTGGTTGATGGCTGATGTTTGGTTGATGTTTGATGGCTGATGGTTGATGGTTGATGGCTGATGGCTGATGGTTGATGTTTGGTTGATGGCTGATGTTTGATGGCTGATGGCTGATGTTTGATGGTTGATGGTTGATGTTTGGTTGATGGTTGATGGTTGATGTTTGATGGCTGATGTTTGGTTGATGTTTGATGGCTGATGGCTGATGGCTGATGTTTGATGGCTGATGGCTGATGGCTGATGTTTGATGGCTGATGGCTGATGGTTGATGGCTGATGGTTGATGGCTGATGGTTGATGGTTGATGTTTGGTTGATGGCTGATGGCTGATGTTTGGTTGATGGCTGATGGTTGATGTTTGGTTGATGGCTGATGGTTGATGTTTGGTTGATGGTTGATGTTTGATGGCTGATGTTTGGTTGATGTTTGATGGTTGATGGCTGATGTTTGATGGCTGATTGTTGATGTTTGGTTGATGGTTGATGGTTGATGTTTGATGGCTGATGTTTGGTTGATGTTTGATGGTTGATGGTTGATGGCTAATGGCTGATGGTTGATGTTTGGTTGATGGTTGATGGTTGATGTTTGATGGCTGATGTTTGTTTGATGGCTGATGTTTGATGGCTGATAGTTGATGTTTGATGGCTGATGTTTGGTTGATGTTTGATGGCTGATGGTTGATGGCTGATGGCTGATGGTTGATGGCTGATGTTTGATGGCTGATGGTTGATGGCTGATGGCTGATGGCTGATGTTTGATGGCTGATGGCTGATGGTTGATGGTTGATGGCTGATGTTTGATGGCTGATGGCTGATGCTGATGGCTGATGGCTGATGGCTGATGGCTGATGGCTGATGTTTGATGGCTGATGGTTGATGGCTGATGGCTGATGTTTGATGGCTGATGGCTGATGTTTGATGGCTGATGGCTGATGTTTGATGGCTGATGGCTGATGGCTGATGTTTGATGGCTGATGGCTGATGTTTGATGGCTGATGGCTGATGTTTGATGGCTGATGGCTGATGGCTGATGGCTGATGGCTGATGTTTGATGGCTGATGGCTGATGTTTGATGGCTGATGGCTGATGTTTGATGGCTGATGGCTGATGGCTGATGTTTGATGGCTGATGGCTGATGGCTGATGTTTGATGGCTGATGGCTGATGTTTGATGGTTGATGGCTGATGTTTGATGGCTGATGTTTGATGGCTGATGGCTGATGGCTGATGTTTGATGGCTGATGTTTGATGGCTGATGGCTGATGGCTGATGTTTGATGGCTGATGTTTGATGGCTGATGGCTGATGGCTGATGTTTGATGGCTGATGGCTGATGGCTGATGTTTGATGGCTGATGTTTGATGGCTGATGGCTGATGGCTGATGTTTGATGGCTGATGTTTGATGGCTGATGTTTGATGTTTGATGGCTGATGGCTGATGTTTGATGGCTGATGGCTGATGGCTGATGTTTGATGGCTGATGTTTGATGGTTGATGGCTGATGGCTGATGTTTGGCTGATGGCTGATGGCTGATGTTTGATGGCTGATGGCTGATGGCTGATGGCTGATGTTTGATGGTTGATGGTTGATGGTTGACAGATTTAATGATGAAGGCAACTAAAAGTTCAAGTTGAAGTTTAGTTTATTGATCACATACACATTGAGATGGCAGTGAATTCTCTGTTCCTGTTTGTTACTCTCTCATCCTTGTATAATAGACAATCGATCGATCTCTCAATCAATTGAATAACAATAATGAATTAAATAGAATCATCTTATAAACATATAAATATAACAGCAACAATAGCAAATTGTTCATTAAATATGAGACAATTATAAAATAAATAACAAAGAATATACACACAGAATATATACACCCACCCGCACACCCGTAAGTGTGTGGTGCAATAAGTGCAGTGTAACCAAGGGTGAGGAGGTGGTTACGAATGGATGAATGGATAGAGACAGAGACAGAGACAGAGACAGGGACAGAGACAGAGACAGAGACAGGGCTGCAGTGGGTCAGGGTCAGTTGTGAGACTCAGCTCAGCATCCGGATGGCCTGGGGATAGAAGCTGTTTCTGAAGCGGTTGGTTTTAGCTCTGATGCTGATGTAGCCAGGCTTCCTCTTGGACTGCTTCCTGATGAAGAGGCCATGGCTCGAGTGACTGGGATCAGCAATGATCTTGTTTGCCTTGGTTACACATCTCTTGGTGTATATGTCCTCCAAGTTAGGCAGCACTCCTCCTGTGAGCCGCTGGGCCGACCGCACCACTCTCTGAAGCCGCCGTCGATCCTGCTCGGAGCGTTTGCCATACCAGGTGATGATGCACCCGGTCGTGATGCTCTCAATAGTGCACCTGTAGAAGTTCCTCAGTACAGGTGAGGACATACCGAATTTCTTCAGCCTTCTTAGGTTGTAAAGGCGCTGCTGGGATGTCTTCACCAGTGTGTCCACATGCCGAGACCACTTCATGTCCTCCGAGATGTGGACACCAAGAAACCTGAAGCTCCTGACTCGCTCCACGGCCGCACCATTGATGGTTATGGGATTGTGTGTGCTCAGCCTTCTTCCTGAAGTCCAGGATCAGCTCTTTAGTTTTCTCCACATAAAGCTCCAGGTTATTCCTCTGGCACCACATAGAGGGCGCCATCACCTCGTCCGTGTAATCCGTGGTGTTGTTGTCAGATATCAGACCAATGACTGTTGTGTCATCGGCGAACTTGATGATGGCACTGGAGCTGTGCCTGGCTGTGCAGTCGCTGGCGTAGATGGAATATAAGAGTGGGCTGAGCACACAACCCTGGGGGGCACCTGTGTTGAGGGACATGTATGATGAGATGTTGTTGCCCACCTTTACTGCCTGAGGTCTCCCCGTCAGGAAGTCCAGGACCCAACTGCAGAGGGAGATGTTCACACCTAAGGCCGCCAACTTGGAGATGAGAATGGAGGGCACTATTGTATTGAAGGCTGAGCTGTAGTCTATAAACAACATTCTCACATAGTTGCTCTCTTTCGCCTCCAGGTGGGTCAGTGCCTTGTGCATGGCCATGGTGATTGTGTCGTCCGTGGACCTGTTGGTGCAGTACGCAAATTGCAGGGGGTCTATTTTTTGGAAGGGTGGAGCAGATGTGGAGCAGATGTGTTCTTTGATCGCCCTCTCAAAACACTTCATAATGATCGGCGTTAGTGCCACAGGTCTCTAGTCGTTGAGGCATGTGACTTTGGCCTTTTTGGGGACAGGGATGATGGTGGATGTCTTAAGGCATGTTGGAACGACAGCCTGTGTGAGGGAAACATTGAAGATGTCCGTTAGCACAGGGGCTAGCTGGTGAGCACAAGCCTTGAGGACACGCCCCGATATCCCATCTAGTCCAGCTGCTTTTCGAGTGTCCACCCTCCTTAAACCATTGTTTACTTGCTGTAATGTTCAAAAAACACTTTATTTTCCTCATCCTGTCTGTCTGCCTGAATGTACCTGTATTCACCCTCTGTCTGAAACGCTCCGTTTTAGTGCTTTTCAACAGAATTGCGTCGCTAGGCAACAGCTCGGGTCCATGTTTACTTCCTGTCAGCTGATGTCATTCACATCCACTGCAACAGGAAATAAACTGGGACACATTTAGAATGTTTACGTTTAAAACCGTGTAATGGTCTAAATATTGTATATTTGTGACATCACAAATGGACAGAAATCCTGACGGCTTGTTTCAAACACAGAGTTTGTGAATACGGGCTGTGTGTGTGTTTCTCCGTATATTGAGCGTTTTGATAGTTTAACAGTATTTATATATCACTTAAAGCTGCTTTATAATATAAAAGACATGCAAATCTCACTTTTTACAATCTGGGACCTTTAACTTGTGATCATCTGGCTTCATCGGTTAAGTGGTGCATAATTTGAAGACATTTTAGTGGTGTGTAAGTCAAAGGAATAATTCACCATTAAAATAACCATTTGTATATCAGTTAACTTACTCACCTCATGTTACCTTAAATTCTTGAAGAAAACTTGTTTTCTGGCGAACGAAGAATCTGAAAACGGGAGTAAATGTTTGATGAATTATAGTAAATGGAGGCCAGGATTAACAACAGCAAAACTATATTAAAACATCAGTTTACAAACTGGCACAACTCGTGCAGTATATCTGGTTATAGACTCGTATAAGTCTCGTTTATCCAGTCGTTTGTTCAGAACTTCCCAAACACATGACACGTGTTTCTTCACCAAAATCTTGCACCTTAAAACACTTAAGCAACTACCGTCGCATGCTTGCGCAGGCGCACTGCGAGTCACGTGCGTGATATATAATATAAATGTTCATTTTAAGGGTGAAATAGTTCTTTATTAATGTTGAATGTACGGGTCATATTGCATGACTGGAGACAATGTCCTGACCTAATAATGACAATGGAAACACATCTAAATAAATATACAGTATTTAGTTATTTAGGTTGGCTGACTTAAAGCTGCAGTGGGTTGAATTATAGGGTTATATTATATATACTCACCGGCCACTTTATTAGGTACACCTTGCTAGTACCGGGTGGTCTTCTGCTGCTGTAGCCCATCTGCTTCAAGGTTGGACGTGTTGTGCGTTCAGAGATGGTATTCATGCCTCGGTGTCCTCCGGTGTCCTCTGTGTCCTCTGGTGTCCTCTAATGTCCTCCAGTGTCCTGTCGTGTCCTCCTGTGTCCTCTGTGTCCTTCGGTGCTCCTAATTTTGGCATCTTTAAGATGTCACAGACCGGAGGAAAACAACCAATCAGAGCCGAGCTGGAGCCTTCCGTCTCTGAGCAGCTGTCAATCACTCACCAACTCTGATCAATTGGTCAAACTAGGCAGCGCTGATCAGATATGGATCTATACTCTGTTACTGTAATGCCTAGTCTGTCCTCAGATGTTCTCAGAATCATCTTGTAGTGCACGGTTTAGCTGAAACATGAGAAAGTTTGTGACCCTGCAGCCACATTGAGATCAGTTGAGGAAACACCAAGCAGCGCCCAGCAGCCGGATGTGTTGTCTTGCTGACTGTGTGTAGTTTGAGCTGATATCGTGTTGAGATTAGACCACTGAGTCTGCTTCATCCACAGAAGATAATCATTGTCCTGCAAATGGAATGTGGATATTCACTTATCACTTCCTTTGTGATTGTTGCTGACCTATGGGGGGGGTCAAGCATACGGTGTGCATCCTTTAAATGTTCTCAGGAAGTATTTGTTCCTTCTATTGTGTACAGACGTTGCCTACACCCAGGTATTACTGTGCAGAAGGATCTACATGGTGGTTAGTGTTAGTATCATGAGGTAGAATAGATTGTGCTAGAGGAGGTGATGTGTTCTGTTGATTTGTGCTGCAGCTCACCAGAAATGCATAAAAAGCATCCCATTGCCCAAACAGTCCTGACCATATGGTGCTCAGGTGGAAGCGAGATGCTGACTCGCTGCATGTTGTTCTTCAGTGGAGGATCTCTCGCTTCGCAGTGACTCCTGGCCTCTGTGGGACGGGCAGCGCTGGCACGGAGAAGCGGAAGCTCCTGGTGATGCCAGAGGAAGTCTTGTCCTTCTCTCTGTGTGAGCTGTGTTGGCACCATGTTTAGTTATTCAAAACAAAAAATAGAAAGAGAAACATGAGGAGGTGGTTTACGGTGCTGTGGTGATGCTGACACTGGAGCTGGTGGCAGAGCAGCCTGAGCAACCTTGGAGATGAGTCTTGTCCTTGTGATTCAGAGGCAGTGGAAGTGATTAATACTCACCGTCTTTTAGTCAACAAGGCCTCGTTGGACCCGGACGCAGCCGTAAAGGAATTAAACTCCTGCTTTTCTTCTTTTCTTTAGGACATTCAGTATGCTGGCCTGTTGGACCGGAACAGCTTGAAGACGACTAAAGAGGCTGCTGTGTCAGTCAGAGCTGAACCGACAGTAGGGGAAGAGATGGGGAACACGGCGACCAAGTTCCGTAAGGCTCTCATCAACGGGGATGAGATGCTGGCCTGCCAACTGTACGAGAGCAACCCGCAGTTCAAGGAGGCTCTGGATCCCAACTCTACATACGGAGAGTCCTACCAGCACAACACTCCACTGCACTACGCTGCCCGGCACGCCATGACACGCCTACTCAGGTCAGGATACGGTCCAGAGAAAACCAACCCAGCAAACAGAGAACATGTACACATTCAGAGATGTATATATTTCTGTAGTGACTGCTGTCAGTGAGGGGAAATGGATATCTAAGGGTTGATAGGTGGGACTAATATGTTGTGCTCTAGATTCTTTTATATGCTGGAGTTTAATTCATTACATTATTATTTGTATTTCTTATGTATCACCCGTTCAGATATCAAGTATCCTTCCAACACTTCTTTTTAGGCACTCTGTTGCTGATCAGCTGGTCCCATCTATTACTGTATTGCTGCATGTTTTTTCATGTTTTGTCTCTATACGTCTCCGTCCCATCTGTCTCTCCACATAGCCATCTGTTAGCAGCTCTCAGGAATGCAGCATGCTGGGATGGAATAGGACGGGGCTCCAAGAGCTTCCCACCCCACCAGCTACCAACCTTGCATGTGTTTGTCTTTATCTCAGGCCCGATTGTTCCTCCACTAATAGGATGTTTGCTCATTTTTTGCATTCTTACCTGACTTTAAAAAAATACTTACGGGGTTTTAAAATGTCAGCAAAGTCAAGTAGAAGCAAAATCTATAGGACTGGATGGATGATGGATCTGATTCTGATGGTTCTAGTTTCCACATGAAGCACCAACATTCTGAGATTCAAACTAATAAACTCATTTGGGTAAAAATTTACCTGAGGTGCAATTTATATTTCCACACTGCAGTGCGATTATCTAGATTGTATTTCTAATGTTGTGAAGTATACTACTTAAAATGCTCTAGAATAAACAGTCACACAAAACTCAAAGCATATACATTTGCTTTCCACCTTTTTTTGGTTTGTCAGAAGATGAAATGGTTTTCATGTTATTCACTATGTAGTAAAAACATGCTATGGAGCCACAAACAGGCTTACAAACCAACAATACAGGCTAATAACTGTAAACCCTAGTAGTTTGAAATCTAAAGTGAGCTAGGATGTGTTGGCTCGTTCCAGATATGAGCACACAAAGCCATTTCTGGGTCACTGAGCAAAAGTTTGAAATCAGCTGTCGTTCCTGTCTCTTGTCTTATTCTTTTAGGTCTTTCCTCCTGAGCAAAGACGGGAATCCTAACAAGCGTAATGTGCACAATGAGACGTCTCTGCACCTCCTCTGCATGGGGCCTCAGATCCTGACCTCAGAGGGGGCGCTGCAACCCCGGATCTCACGGCCATATGAAGACAAGCAGCGTCGGGCTGAATCTCTACAGATCGTCCTGGCGTGGACCGGAGCGAAGCTGGACCACGGAGAGTACGAGAGAGCCGACGTCAACGCCACCGACAACAAGAAGAACACCTGCCTGCACTACGCCGCTGCCTCAGGCATGATGACGTGTGTGGAGGTGAGATTCCAAAGTCCTGTGGATATTTTTCAGTATGGGCTAATGTAGAATATTCTCAAGTATGACATTTGAGTTATAGGTCAAAGGCTCCATAAATGGAAACGCACTAAGACGAGAGATCAACGGAGATAAAAAGGGCCAGAATAACCCTGAATGTTAACACACATTATTAAGTGTCTGCCCTTTTGTTCTATGAATATTTGTAAAATAATGGCTGATGTGTGACGTTGTGCTCACATCCATTAGATTTAGTTTTACCAAACCGCTCCCTCGGGAGGTTTTGGGAAGATGTTGTGCAGGACTTTATGAGTCTCTGGGGCCGGATGCATCACACACCAAAACCCACAGATTTGCATTAAGCTGTCGCTGTGTCTCAGTGTTTGCCTTTATAAAGGCCTGAGTTTAGTTTCCAAACCAATTTTGGTTCTATGATTCATAATTATGTAATTTTTGCACTGTTCATTTTCTTTTCTCCCAGAAAACCGTCCAGTAACATACACTCAGGTCTGGTGTGAAAGAGTCAGAGAAACCTACAGAGAACTTTGGAAAAGTTTAGCAAAAAGCAAAGTGGAAAAGAATGAGTTGGAAGATATATATATGTATATATATTAAAAAAAAATTGAATTGAATTGAAGAAATGTCTGCGAAGCTGAAATTACATATTCGTACCTGATGGAACAAGTCATTACATTTTCTTAAAGTGGAACAGCCATTATGAAAAAAACTTTATTTAAAGTGTGATCCATGTACAGTTTGGGTCCTGAAACTGAAAGGTTGTAAGTAATAATCATGATCACAGTTGTAGATCAAAATAATAGGGATTAGCATTTCTGCCATAACTGTGTAGCCTGTTTCCCTCGACTCCTACCACAGAGTGACTGTTTCAGACTCCATCAGCCAGCGAGCCCTGCCTATAGTGTGTGCCCCGTTATTCAAAGCCCAAATGTTCCTCTCGTTTCCACTCGCTCAGCTCCTGGTGCAGAGAGAAGCGGACCTGTTTGCAGAGAACGAAGACCGCGAGACTCCATGTGACTGTGCAGAGAAGCAGCACCACAAGGAGCTGGCCCTGTGCCTGGAGTCGCAGATGGTCTTCTCTCTCGCCCCCGAGGCGGAGGGCATCGAGGCAGAGTACGCAGCCCTCGACCGGAGAGAGGTACACAATAACACACCGAGAGGCAGAGCCTGTCCTTATCCTCAGCTGGTGTCACTTACAACATTACATTATAGTCAGGGCCTGGTCCAACTGGTGAGCCATCTAATGATAATAATCTGTTTTATCGCTGCTTCAGATGAAGCAGCTCTTTAGAGTCAGCTCCCCTCCATACCTTAACCTAGTCTAACCTAGTTTAACCCACATAGCGCTCATAGAGTCTGTAGGGCTGTAGTCTCCTCTTAGAGCCTAGAGCCAGGCACTGTCTGTCTATAGGCCAGGGTTTTACAGTTCTGCTGGTCAGACCCCCCCCAACCTCACACTGCAGATGCTTTGGTTAGAGACACACACACACACACACACACACACACACACACACACACACACACACACACACACCAAACAGTCTGCCATAAGGCATGTGACTCCTATCACCATCACTCTGTTAGCTCATTGGGCCTGGCTTAGTCATGCGTCAGCAATTGTCTATATTTGCTTTTAATAATTCTCCTCCCCTTCGCCCCGTCCGTCTCTCTACTCCCTCCCTCCCTCATTCCTCCCCCTCATCACACCCTCTGTTGCTCCCTCTGCTCTTTCATTACTTCTCTCTGCCAACCTGCCTTACTCTTTTTTCCCTTCATTTCCTCTTTGCTTATTCTCCTCCTCTCCTCCTCTCTTGTCTCCGTCCTCTCCTCTCCCATGTCCTCCTCTCTAGCTGTATGAAGGCCTGAGGCCTCAGGATCTACGGAGGCTGAAGGACATGCTGATAGTGGAGACAGCCGACATGCTGCAGGCTCCTCTCTTCACTGCAGAGGCACTGCTACGTGCCCATGGTACTATTAACCTCTCTCACTCACACACACACACACACACACATGCAGAGTATCTGCCGACAGCGACCTGATGCCTCGTGGTTAAAACAAATACCGTATATCTGCTCCATCCCAGGTTTGATTCTGGCCAGGCATCATTGTTTCTTTGTCTCCCTCCATGTCTCCTGTGTGCATCTAAACTGTCACTATCTAATGAAGGCAAACTAAATATAGATACCAGGGCTGTCCATCCATTCAAATATGTAATCACCATTAATCACATAATTGTCTATAGTTAATCACACATTTTTGAGAGACTAGTGGGTACCCATAGAACCCATTTACATTCACTGATCTGGAGGTCAGAGGTCAAGGGACCCCTTTGGAAATGGACATGACAGTTTTTCCTCACCAGCATTTAGTGTCAGTTTGGAGCGTTATTTAACCTCTTCATGACCAGCTAGGCTGACCTGGTTGGTACCGGTGGATTCATCAGGTTCTCTAGTTTACTATGATACCAGGATCTTCAGTGTAGTTTTAAAATGAGCCTTGTACAACCTCCGACATTGCATTAACACGCGTTAACTTGGACAGCCCTAAAAGATATTTAATAAAATTCAAGGTGATACATAAATCTAGCTTTTTAAACAAAGATATGCTTTCAAAAGTCTGTTTTGTTTTTTACTTTGTACCCTTCATCTCCACAAAGACCATAAGCAAAGCATATTGTGCTGTTTACATTTGTTGGTAAATGTGTGTTAGACTTTATTTGTGTTGGGATTAGAGAGGCTGTATCTCATATAAACTCATATAAACTCTGCGCTACACTCCAGTGAGTTCCTGGCAGGGAAAGGGCTCCATGTGAACAGCCTTTGTTATCTAAAAGAATTTCACTTGTATTGCTCTCAGTGGAAAGCGTCACTGTCACATGCTCTAAATGCTATTTTAGTGGGCTTGTTCTTTCCACCAGATATGAGAGGAAAACACCGGTTCTTTGAATTAAAAAACAGTGCTACTTACACAGTTCATATTTACTGTCAATTGTCCTCAACAGAGACTCTCATGCTTGCTTGCTGTTGCAAATGTAGATCTGTAATACCACGGGAAGAGTTGTATCTTCCACATTGTCACATTTTAGTTTATTAGTTTTCTTCCATTCTGTTTGTTTCTGCTCGTTGAGCTCCATCATACATCACTGCCAGGATATATACCTGTTAGCTATACTTGTTTACTTCTAAACAGACGTTAAAGAGGTCGCTTCATCTCCATCCATCACTAATAAGTAATGGCATTGCTGACATAATGTTAGAGTCAAAGTAAAATCACTTCTATTAATGGTTTTCTTTGGAGCAGACAGTCTATCTGAGCGGGGTAGATTTAATGCCCCGGGAGGAATATAAAGTATGAGATTAAAGTCTGGAGTGACACCGGGTGTAAAACGTTAGTTGCCTTATTAAATCTATTGGTGTGTGAAGTAATGGAAGCTTAAGGTAAAAGCCAAGTTAAACATGTGTAACACATCACAAACAAACCTCATGTACACATCCACACAACTCATATATATAATATAATATATATAATATAATATATGAAACACACGTGATCCTGTCCAGTCATCAGATCAATATTCCCACGACACATCGACCAGGAGACATTACCAGACATTAACCCGACCGACACATCGACCAGGAGACATTACCAGACATTAACCCGACCGACAGGCTGAATAAGAGAAAGCCTTTTAACCTGAGGAGAGAGAGTTCATTTCATTCTGACACATTCTTCATGCACACAGACATGTTCCCTGAATTACTCCACTAATGCTGCTTGTAATTTGACTTTTGATTTGATTTGCTGCCTAAAGCGCCAATTCTCCAAGAAGCTTCACTTAACTTAGCTAAGATAAGGTGTAAGAGCTTCAAACGTTTAAAAGGACTGATGTGAAGCCTTTGAAAAGCATTACCCGACTGAATGAAACTGGGTTTAGATTATGTTAGTAGAGGACTTGAACAATACGTCACAGTTTGGGGTTGATTGAGTCGGTTGTTGAGCTGTGTGTGCTACATATTAGACATGAGAAGAGTAACCCCAGATTATATATTTATTCACCTCTATCATGGGAATGCCGTCTGTCTGGTTAACGGGGATGGAACAGTTCAGGATTGTTGTTAATCTGCAGAAGAACTTATTTATCATTACTTTCTAGTGAAAACTTTAACTAATTGTCTTGTTCAGTTTTCTTATCACTCTTCTTGGAGTTTCCTCTTCCCATCAATCCGTCTGCTCTTCTGACAGTTTGTATTTCCCAGCTCATTTCTTTATATTTAAAACTTAATGTGGAGACTTTTAATTTCAGAGTCCTTTAATGGCCGAGAGCTGGAAGATAGAGTCGCACTCATTGATGAGTTTTAATTGAATGGAGATGGGGGAAACCGTCGCAATATTCATTATCTAAACGAGGCCATTCAGAGTCGGAGGCAGTTGATTGGTGGTGAGACGTGTCCGGAGGCTGATAACGGCCTGATTGCACAGTTGACCCGGTCACGCTCCGGACTTTTAGGAAGGGACTTTTTTGGCAGAGAATATTTGTTCTCAGGCACAGTCCACAAATCATTCAATATTTATAGTGAAGAGCTGTCCAACCTGTGTTTTACTAACGGAGATCCAACAGCTATTCTAGCAGAGGAAACCAGATGGCAGCAGGTGGATGTTGTTGGCTGTTTGGTGGATTCAGCACAGAGCTCACCAACTCTCACCAACATCAGACAGGACGGACTGAACTAAACGTTTCTATGTGAACACATTCTGTGTGGATGAAATGATCATTTAGTTGTTTTCTGTCACATGTTGTCTTTGATGTTCATCCACGCCTACATTCCTGAAGACTTCTGAAATATGATCATAAAATGCTTTCGTTTTTTTACGTTCTGGTGATCAACTCAGTGATTGTAGACTCTAGCAGCTTTGTGTAGTTCTGTTTGCTCATCACATGGTTTCAAAACATCAGTGTTGTTCAAATGAAATGTTGATGGGAGCTTTTGTTCTTTTGACCATTAAAACTTTATGTTTTATAAGCACTGGCCTTTTACTACAATAATGTATCATTCCCTTTTCCCCTCCCTTGACTGCCATTCAAACTCTTCCTCTGTGCCTCATCGTCGTGCTCGTAACTATTAGGTTTCTCATCTACTGTGATTCTTCTTCTCTGTTTGGTTCTGCGTTAGCTCTCTCTTTAATGATGTCTTTACTGTTTTTGATCATCAGATTGGGACAGAGAGAAGCTCTTAGAGGCCTGGATGAGCAACGCGGAGGAATGCTGCCAACGCTCAGGGACACAGATGCCCAACCCGCCTCCGAGCGGCTACAACGCCTGGGACACGCTGCCCTCGCCCCGGACGCCACGCACCACTCGCTCCTCCATCACCTCCCCGGACCAAATCAGCCTGGTGCCTGCCGACGACGAGTCTTCTCTGGTGAGGTTCCAAATGTTAACACCAAAGTCATAAAACAAGAGGATAAGGATAATAAAACTGAGATTGGTGTGAAGCTGCACAGTTCACCTTGAACTGGTGGAAGTTTAACCTTCAACCTCCTTTTTAGTTTTCATACATTTCAGGTTAAAAAGTTTCAGAAAACTTTAAATGTCAGTTACATTTGAACATAATTTGAGTGAAATCTATGGTTTAACTGAACTCCTAAGTGAAGAGCCATCAGATGAGATTAAAACCTGAGACGAACAGCTCCAGGGAGCAGCAGCACGTTTTCCTGACCAAGAAGCTCCCGACAGCAGCGAAGGATAAAACTAGCCTTGAAGCACACACACACTAACGGTAACCGGCAGTGGACCCATAAACACTGTGCTCCAGTGTTTATTTAAATGGAGTCCCTCCAGGGCCACAGATTTACACACAGTGTTTCTGCTGCATTCTTTACATTTGCACCGCCACACCTGTCTCTCTGCATAACGTTGAACTACAGTATTACCAGCTTCATTAGTATTCATGCCAGCGGTCCCCCCCACAAGCATCAACACAAGCAGGACTTCCTCTTCTCCGAGGACAACAAGCGCTTAGTTAATTATGGTGCAAGCTTTGAACATGAGGGAATATAAAATACTTTCAAAAGAAATGTTATTAGTGCATAAAAGTCTACTGTCCACAGGCCCATAAAAAGAGGAAGTAAGCACATCCCATAACAACTGTCTGCTTCTGAGTCTAACACGGAGGATTAGTAATCAAACTGGAGAGACCTCCAGATGTTGTGTGGAGTCGCCGTGCTGTCTGCTCATTGTTTTCACTCCACAGCTACATATATATATATATATATATATATATATATATATATATATATATATATAGAAACAGGTATCAAATATTGTCTGCAAAGTAAAATTTAAGCACCTTGTAATTTTAACAAAGAGTCATAGACGTGCAAGTGTGCTGTCAAAACCTCATGGAAGGTGTATTTTCCACAGCTGTGCTGCAGCAGGGTCGGCACCCCCCCCCACCTCCCCGTTTAACCGCCCTCCCATTATCCTGACCTTGTCCGAGGTTTCCTGATAATTATCAGACATGCTTAACATTGTCCTCAGCGGTCTTCTTTGTGGAGCAGTTGTCAAGATGGAGATGATGCCAGGTAATGTGAGATGTCCTTTACGCTGTTGGCCGTCTCACTATAGCAGACTGCCAGTGAAGGTATCAGGAGTGATAACAATCAGACCGTCCCAGAAGAGGTTAGCAGCAGAGAAAGGCAGAGTCGGCTCTCCTGTCTTCTAATTGGTCTAAAGATCTGTGTTAAACCTTCAGTTTATTTACTGTAACTTTACTGTATGATAACTCATTTAGATCTCAGTGTGTAAACTACTGTAGGGCTGTCCTGTTAGTCAACTAACACTCGTTGATTTAGTCCACTGAGTTGATTTAATGTAGGGATGCACCGATACCGATACCAGTATCGGGTATCTGGTCCGATTCTGTGCTCATGTACTCGTACTCGCAAAACGGCACCGATACCACTTTAAGGCAGCGTGACGGGCCGGTGGTGTGCCTGACCACGCGGGGGTGGTGCGCGCCACATTTTCTTGGAAATCAGTTATTCAGCATAAAAAACAACACCAATCGATTTACATGGGCGAAGAAAGGATGCGGGCATCGCTTCTTCCACGTGCTAAGTGAACCCGGGGTGAAACTAAGACAACCATCTAGTCGACTAATCAATAAGAGAATGTATTAATGTATGTATTGGAAAGGTTATATGCACATGAATGTTGGAAGGCTGATCTTTTCATTAAGTCCCTGGTGTGTTTCACAGCTGACATCGGGGACTAGGGACGTCGAATCTTCTGAGATGGTATTCCTACCTGTGGGGAGAATCAGACCGTTTCTGCGGGTCTCTGAAGGTTCAGTGTTAGAGGACATCATGTTGTTGGATGATGGTGATTAGTGTTTCAGTATGTGAACTAAACTGTTGAGAGATGATAGCAGAAGATGACAGACTTGATTTATCCGTTACTTTATGAGAGATTATAGTTTTTTTGGCTGAAGGTATCTGTTGTCGTGGCTCTGTGCCGATCGACCGGGTCGACTCAAGGGCCTGTTTAAAGGTTACAGTTGATTATATCACTTTCTGCTCTCTCAGATCAATACTCGCATTGTTGAGCACACTGCCTCCTTTATGTCTTCTGACCAGGTCAGTCTCTCACTGTAACAAGGCCTGTGTGTGTGTGTGTGTGTGTGTGTGTGTGTGTGTGTGTGTGTGTGTGTGTGTGTGTGTGTGTGTGTGTGTGTGTGTGTGTGTGTGTGTGTGTGTGTGTGTGTGTGTGTGTGTGTGTGTGTGTGTGTGTGTGTGTGTGTGTGTGTGTGTGTGTGTGAATCCATGTGATGACAGACCAGTAATCCGTGAGCTGCATGCTAATGAGAGGTCATCATCTTGGCCTTAAATCCAGAACTACCTTTGTGTTTTAACGTACGACACATGAGCTAATTAAAGGTGTTAAATGTGAGGTTGGCAGAGTTTCTGTTGCCTCCACACGGCTCTCAACATGGCGATGGCTGAGCCGTGGCTCGTCCTTAACGGCGCTAACAGTGTTAATCTGCTACGCTTCTGCATCGGTGCCGTAGGTCAGGGTGCCGTAGGTCAGGGCGCCGTAGGTCAGGGCACCGTTATCAGCTGTAGAGCTGTAGCGCCGTGCAGAGCGGCAGCCGGGAGCTAGCCAGTGGGGCACGCTCACATGCATGAACACGCACTAAAAGCACGCGTAGCCGGCCCGGCGATATAAACACAGCACGGAGAAGCTCAGATTACAACACACACAGTGTTAATGAGAGAGTGACTTCATTCTCTGCTCAGGTAGACATTACTCCTCTATATCTTTACATAGACAATAGTTGAAGATGCTATATTATCGTATAGATCACCTGTAAGGTGTCGTTTTCTGGTCTAGTCTAACCCTAACCCTGTTGAGTATTTAAAGTACTGGCCCAGTAGGACTACTCTCTGGATCAGTGACTTCTGGAAGGCCGTGTGTATTGTCATTCAGAGGGTGATGTAATGATTCTGCTGGAGGCCTTTTGAAGTTACATTAGTTATGAGAGTTATTATTTTACGGCAGACTTTATTGATCTAGACTGAAACTCTTTGTACTTTGGCATTAAGACAGACGATCTCTCTTCTTCTGTGTCACAGTGTGGTATCTGCATGTCTTCCATTTCCGTCTTCGAGGAACCCGTGGACATGTCCTGTGGTCACGAGTTCTGCAGAGCATGCTGGGAAGGGTAAGTCATGTTTTGGTCTGGCCAGCGGATGGGCTCAGGGGTTTCTTTCTGTGTATAACTCATTGCTGTCTGCATTGTGTGTTTGCTTCCTCAGGTTTCTCAATCTAAAGATCCAAGAGGGTGAAGCCCACAACATCTTCTGCCCGGCCTTTGACTGCTACCAGCTGGTGCCTGTGGAGGTCATTGAGAGCGTGGTGTCGAGAGAGATGGACAAGCGCTACCTCCTGTTTGACATCAAGGTAACGAGATGAAACCCGGAAACGGAGAGCTGCACTAAACAGCTTTCTTTAACTGGGAGGCTTCTATACTCAATATTATCACCTTCAGAGAGAAAGACCACTCCTGCACTTCAACTTCAATGTAGAGTAAAGACTATGTTATAGTATTCTAAGTCTTAGTGACCAATCAAAGCACTTTACAACACCAGTCAGCAGGTATACTTGTGTTCATGATCTTCTCAGATTGTAAAGCCGTTACAGTACTTGGGTTAGGGTTAGCCTTTACTAAGTGAATTAACATCAAGTGGAAGAGGATTGTTTCTAAGATCTCCTCTGGCAGAAACAGATCATGCTTGTGGTAGAGATGAGTGTAACACAGTCACCTTCATCTGTCGACAGGCGTTTGTGGAGAACAATCCGGCGATCCGCTGGTGTCCCCAGGCCGGGTGTGAGAGGGCGGTGAGGCTGAGCACGGGGGGTCCTGGGAGCTCAGCCTCAGACTCTCTGAGCTTTCCTCTCCTCCGGGCTCCGGCTGTAGACTGTGGCAAAGGACACCTCTTCTGCTGGTCAGTAATCACAACCACACCTTCCTGTACTTATCTGTTTTATAGTTTACATTCGGACTTTAAATATTCTAACGTAAGAGTAATGGAGATTATTGTGGAGAACATAACATGTTGTGATCCTTTAGAAGTCAGATAGATTGTTTATTACAATAGACATGTGTTGTGTTGACAGAAAAGCGTCAGTAGCATTAGAAGTGTGTTTGTCTATATCTGAGTGTGTCCATACACTTCCTCTAAATGACATATTGTAAACATGTTTAGAAGTTCTCAGGTCCTTTTGCTGTGAAATAGAGAAAGTTTAA
>CM025846.1:17400597-17405597 GCA_014673565.1 Sebastes schlegelii
AGCGGGTGCAGATTGTGGCACAGTGGCAGACCCCTTCACTTGCTTGAGAGGAAATGCATCCTGACATTGCTGTGGGTGGTGCCAACATGACCAAAACCAGCTCTGTGGCTCATCTGAATATCACGGGGAAACTTTATTCTGCCCAGAAACACTCAGTGTTGTCTCTCATGTTGAACTGGTTGTAGGATTTATAGCTGTCTGGTGAGTTCATGTGGTAAAAACCAGAGCTTCAAACACAGGCTGGGCAAGATGACCATTTATTACACGGCTCTGTTAAATACTCCATTCTGATTGGTCAGCCGAGGTGTTCTAAGGTTATTTCTTTATAGCAGCTACGTATAACAAACCGTTGGTACGTATAACAAACCGTTGGTACGTATAACAAACCGTTGGTACGTATAACAGACCGTTGGTACGTATAACAAACCGTTGGTACGTATAACAGACCGTTGGTACGTATAACAAACCGTTGGTACGTATAACAAACCGTTGCTACGTATAACAGACCGTTGTTATGTATAACAGACCATTGCTATGTATAACAGACTGTCGCTACGTATAACAGACCGTTGCTACGTATCACAGACCGTTGCTACGTATAGCAGACCGTTGTTATGTATAACAGACGGTTGCTATGTATAACAGACCGTTGCTACGTATAGCCGACCGTTGATACATATAACAAACCGTTGCTACGTATAACAGACCGTTTTTATGTATAACAGACCGTTGCTACGTATCACAGACCGTTGCTACGTATCACAGACCGTTGCTACGTATCACAGACCGTTGCTACGTATAGCAGACCGTTGCTACGTATCACAGACCGTTGCTACGTATAGCAGACCGTTGCTACGTATGACAGACCATTGCTACGTATAACAGACCGTTGCTACGTATAACAGACTGTCGCTACGTATAACAGACCGTTGCTATGTATAGCAGACCGTTGCTACGTATGACAGACCGTTGCTACGTATAGCAGACCGTTGCTACGTATGACAGACCGTTGCTACGTATAACAGAGCGTTGCTACGTACAACAGACCGTTGCTACGTATAGCCGACCGTTGATACATATAACAAACCGTTGCTACATATAACAGACTGTTGTTATGTATAACAGACCGTTGCTACGTATAACAGACCGTTGCTATGTATAACAGACCGTTGCTACGTATAACAGACCGTTGCTATGGGCGCAGTTCTGATGTGGGACTCTGGAGGACCATTGTTGTGCCAGATTATTGATTTGTTCAGTCAGTAGCCGTGTAATAATCGTGATAATGAAGAGCTGATAATAAGAGCGGGATAATGAACGGCTAGCGGGTCATTGTTGTTAAATAAACCCCGTCACTTCGCCCTGTCAGGGTTTATTTCACAACAGTGACATCATCCCTTACTTATAATGTCCAAAATGATATAAAATGGTCTATGGTATATATGTTTCTATTTCGTTTCTATGGTGATAAAGCCTAGCTAGGCCTATAGTTATTTATTGTTTCTCTATAATTTCACTTAACACTGTTACGTTCCTTTTGTTCTTAAAATATGAAAATACCCCATACTTTTCATTTGTCAAGTATTTAATTCACACCGGAGTATACAGAAATAGGTTTTACTGTGTGGTTTTCATATACACTAATACAGTTACCAGAAAACCTGCTAGATCGTGATGTGTATCGTTATGGAGATATGAAATGAATCATAATTTAAAAAAGAAAAATCTCCACATCCTTCTTCTTCTGTGACTCGTCAGGTTAAAGACCTGAGCTTCAAGAGAGAACAGGAAGGCCGAGGGATCGATGGAAGAGCTCATTCTCAGCTTCACCATCATTCATCATCCCCTCGACTGCTTCATCAGAACATTTACAATCTCCTGTTAAATAAAGTCAGCTAGAAGAGAAGGTGAAGCTCTCACGCTGTGACTCCTCCATCCATCAAGATGCTCTTATAGTTGACATTGACATTAATCACCGCTGCCAAATGTCACCGGGCTGACCTGCGGAAGGTGCTCCGCAGCAGGCCTCAGCAGCAGAGGTCTGCCTGGAGGTTTGTAATCCCCTCAGCCGACTCGTTGGATTATCTGCTCTCCATCGACCCTGAAGAGGCTCCCCGTGGCCCGGCCCGGGCTTAAACACTCTCTCTAGAACCTCGTCTCTACACCCCATCTGCTGGACCACGTCCTGGAACACTCCGATATACCGAGGAGACGGGGGGACTGAGGAAGTCAGAACAAACCTCCTCCTCCTCCATCACACTGAGGATGAGAGGAGAGGAGAGGAGAGGAGAGGAGAGAAGAGGAGAGGAGAGGAGAGGATAAGAGAGGAGAGAAGAGGAGAGGAGAGGAGAGGAGAGGAGAGGAGAGAGGAGAGAAGAGAGAGGAGAGAAGAGAAGAGGAGAGGAGAGAGGAGAGGAGATGAGAGGAGAGGAGAGGAGAGGAGAGAGGAGAGAGGAGAGAAGAGGAGAGAAGAAGAGAGAGAAGAGGAGAGAGAAGAGGAGAGAGGAGAGGAGAAGAGAGGAGAAAGGAGAGGAGAGGAGAGAAGGGGAGAGGAGAGAGGAGAGGAGAGGAGAGAGAAGAGGAGAGAGGAGAGGAGAGGAGAGGAGAGAAGGGGAGAGGAGAGGAGACGAGACGAGAGAAGGGGAGAGGAGAGGAGAGGAGAGGAGAGGAGAGGAGAGGAGAGGAGAGGAGACGAGAGGGCGAGAGGAGAGAGGAGAGAGAAGAAGAGAGGAGAGGAGAAGAGAGAGGAGAGAGGAAAGAGGAGAGGAGAGAGAGAGAGGGAGAGAGGAAAGAGGAGAGAGAGGAGAGAGGAAAGAGGAGAGAGGAGAGGAGAGAGGAGAGAGGAAAGAGGAAAGAGGAGAGAGGAGAGAGAAAGAGGAGAGAGGAGAGGAGAGGAGAGAGAGGAGAGAGGAGAGAGGAGAGAGGAAAGAGGAGAGAGGAGAGGAGAGAGGAGAGAGAGGAGAGAGGAGAGGAGGAGAGAGGAAAGAGGAGAGAGGAGAGAGAGGAGAGAGAAGAGAGAGGAAAGAGGAGAGAGGAGAGGAGAGGAGAGAGAGGAGAAAGGAGAGAAGAGAGAGGAAAGAGGAGAGAGGAGAGGAGCCTTCAGTAGAACACCGGCTGTTACTTTAAAGTTTCACTTTGACTTATTAAATATTGTAGTTCTAATCTGTCCTGGTACTTCTGGCAGTATTTTCATCCCTGCTGCAACACATTGTCCTCCAGTGTTAACGGTGCTTTTAGTGGATTCCACGTTACTGTGCTTAGATACATAATATACATGATACATCAGTAACTCAGATGTCAGTGAGCCTTTAACATCGTGTGACAGACAGACAACAGACAGCGGCTCAGGGTTCTGGTTCTGCGGCCGGCGGTGACAGACAGACAGACAGACAGCGGCTCAGGGTTCTGGTTCTGCGGCCGGTCTGTGACAGACAGACAGCGGCTCAGGGTTCTGGTTCTGCGGCCGGCGGTGACAGACAGACAGACAGACAGACAGACAGACAGCGGCTCAGGGTTCTGGTTCTGCGGCCGGCGGTGACAGACAGACAGCGGCTCAGGGTTCTGGTTCTGCGGCCGGCGGTGACAGACAGACAGCGGCTCAGGGTTCTGGTTCTGCGGCCGGTCTGTGACAGACAGACAGCGGCTCAGGGTTCTGGTTCTGCGGCCGGCGGTGACAGACAGACAGCGGCTCAGGGTTCTGGTTCTGCGGCCGGCGGTGACAGACAGACAGTGGCTCAGGGTTCTGGTTCTGCGGCCGGTCTGTGACAGACAGACAGCGGCTCAGGGTTCTGGTTCTGCGGCCGGCGGTGACAGACAGACAGCGGCTCAGGGTTCTGGTTCTGCGGCCGGCGGTGACAGACAGACAGCGGCTCAGGGTTCTGGTTCTGCGGCCGGCGGTGACAGTAACAGTTGGAGGAGCTGCTGGTTGGCCCTGAGCAGTGAGGCGTGTCGTAAGAGGGTTTAACTCTGCTAACCTCCTTCTGCCAGGTTCACGGAGGCCTGCTGCTCGGGTAATATTGGATCAGTGTTGGGAGCCCGTGCTCCTGCCATACAAACCAGCATGCTACCTGGGCTGGTGAGCAGCTCCACCAAACAGCCAACTGGCCTCCACACTTGCTCTTTTCCTGAGACACACAACTCATTCCTTTCCAGTTCCTTGTGCAGTATGTTACAGACTAGGATGTTGTTTTAAAGGAACATTACGTATGAGTTTTACTCTTCCAGGACGCTAAATGAACAGAACGTGTGTGTGGGGAGTCTGATTAGCAGAGCTGTAAATCAACAAATACTGTTAAAGATTGCTTTCCTTAAAGGCTGAACTACCACATCTACTCTGTTTCACAACAAAACACCGATATGCAGCTGCTTCAGTCACTGACTGTCTTCATCATCAGTCAGTAAGGGGGTCAGTAAAACCACCTGATGGCTGTTGGACTGCTGCATTCATAGCAACCTGATTATAACCCCAAAGAGGGTTCACACATTCATAATATCTGTTTGTTCTGTATATTTATACTGCGGTCAAACCATATGAAGGAAGATAGAGGTTTGTTTTCTTTGAGTATATATAGGGTAATAATAATAATAACAATAATAATAATAATAATAATAATAATAATAATAATAATAATAATAACAATAATAATAATAATTATTATTATAATTACAATTATAATAATAATAACAATAATAATAATAAGGGTGAGCATGATAGCAGTTCAGTAGGCAGGCAACAGTCTCAGAGATGATCCGTTAGAAAGCGTTATCTGATATTGTGCGTCCTAATACAGAAACCTGTAATAATTCTGTTCTTTTTGCTCCTGAAGAATCCAGATGATTGAACTGAGATGTTAAACACACACTGTGCATGAAGCAGTGCTGAATCAGTATCTAATCGCTCAGTTTGCCACTTGGTCCACATTACTGCTTTAATAATGACGTGCTTGTATTTTCCATGTCCACTTTAATTCATGAAGAATTAGAAGAAAACAAATATCAAA
>CM025846.1:17410597-17425351 GCA_014673565.1 Sebastes schlegelii
GGTATTATGGGTTTAATATTGTAGTATTTTGGGTTCACTATTGTGGTATTATGGGTTTACTATTGTGGTATTATGGGTTTAATATTGTAGTATTATGGGTGTAGTATTATAGTATTATGGGTTTAATATTGTGGTATTATGGGTTTACTATTGTGGTATTATGGGTTTACTATTGTGGTATTATGGGTTTGATATTGTGGTATTATGGGTGTAGTATTATAGTATTATGGGTTTAATATTGTGGTATTATGGGTTTACTATTGTGGTATTATGGGTTTACTATTGTGGTATTATGGGTTTACTATTGTGGTATTATGGGTTTAATATTGTAGTATTATGGGTGTAGTATTATAGTATTATGGGTTTGATATTGTAGTATTATGGGTTTGATATTGTGGTATTATGGGTTTAATATTGTGGTATTATGGGTTTAATATTGTAGTATTATGGGTTTGATATTGTGGTATTATGGGTTTAATATTGTAGTATTATGGGTTTGATATTGTGGTATTATGGGTTTAATATTGTGGTATTATGGGTTTAATATTGTAGTATTATGGGTTTGATATTGTGGTATTATGGGTTTAATATTGTAGTATTATGGGTTTAATATTGTAGTATTATGGGTTTAATATTGTGGTATTATGGGTTTGATATTGTAGTATTATGGGTGTAGTATTATAGTATTATGGGTTTGATATTGTGGTATTATGGGTTTGATATTGTGGTATTATGGGTTTAATATTATAGTATTATGGGTTTAATATTGTGGTATTATGGGTTTGATAATGTGGTATTATGGGTTTAATATTGTAGTATTATGGGTTTGATATTGTAGTATTATGGGTTTGATATTGTGGTATTATGGGTTTAATATTGTAGTATTATGGGTTTGATATTGTGGTATTATGGGTTTGATATTGTGGTATTATGGGTTTAATATTGTAGTATTATGGGTTTAATATTGTGGTATTATGGTTTGATATTGTAGTATTATGGGTGTAGTATTATAGTATTATGGGTTTGATATTGTGGTATTATGGGTTTGATATTGTGGTATTATGGGTTTAATATTGTAGTATTATGGGTTTGATATTGTAGTATTATGGGTTTGATATTGTGGTATTATGGGTTTAATATTGTGGTATTATGGGTGTAGTATTGTGGTATTATGGGTTTACTATTGTGGTATTATGGGTGTAGTATTGTGGTATTATGGGTGTAGTATTGTGGTATTATGGGTGTAGTATTATAGTATTATGGGTTTAATATTGTGGTATTATGGGTTTAATATTGTGGTATTATGGGTTTGGTATTATGGGTTTGATATTGTGGTATTATGGGTTTACTATTGTGGTATTATGGGTTTACTATTGTGGTATTATGGGTTTAATATTGTGGTATTATGGGTGTAGTATTATAGTATTATGGGTTTAATATTGTAGTATTTTGGGTTTGATGTTGTGGTATTATGGGTTTGATATTGTGGTATTATGGGTTTAATATTGTAGTATTTTGGGTTTGATGTTGTGGTATTATGGGTTTGATATTGTGGTATTATGGGTTTAATATTGTGGTATTATGGGTTTAATATTGTAGTATTATGGGTTTAATATTGTGGTATTATGGGTTTGATATTGTAGTATTATGGGTGTAGTATTATAGTATTATGGGTTTGATATTGTGGTATTATGGGTTTGATATTGTGGTATTATGGGTTTGATATTGTGGTATTATGGGTTTAATATTGTGGTATTATGGGTTTGATATTGTAGTATTATGGGTGTAGTATTATAGTATTATGGGTTTGATATTGTGGTATTATGGGTTTGATATTGTGGTATTATGGGTTTAATATTGTAGTATTATGGGTTTGATATTGTAGTATTATGGGTTTGATATTGTGGTATTATGGGTTTAATATTGTGGTATTATGGGTGTAGTATTGTGGTATTATGGGTTTACTATTGTGGTATTATGGGTGTGGTATTGTGGTATTATGGGTGTAGTATTGTGGTATTATGGGTGTAGTATTATAGTATTATGGGTTTAATATTGTGGTATTATGGGTTTAATATTGTGGTATTATGGTTTTGGTATTATGGGTTTGATATTGTGGTATTATGGGTTTACTATTGTGGTATTATGGGTTTACTATTGTGGTATTATGGGTTTAATATTGTGGTATTATGGGTGTGTAGTATTATAGTATTATGGGTTTAATATTGTAGTATTTTGGGTTTTGATGTTGTGGTATTATGGGTTTGATATTGTGGTATTATGGGTTTAATATTGTAGTATTTTGGGTTTGATGTTGTGGTATTATGGTTTGATATTGTGGTATTATGGGTTTAATATTGTGGTATTATTGGTTTAATATTGTAGTATTATGGGTTTAATATTGTGGTATTATGGGTTTTGATATTGTTAGTATTATGGGTGTAGTATTATAGTATATGGGTTTGATATTGTGGTATTATGGGTTTGATATTGTGGTATTATGGGTTTGATATTGTGGTATTATGGGTTTGATATTGTGGTATTATGGGTTGTAGTATTGTGGTATTATGGGTGTAGTATTGTGGTATTATGGGTGTGGTATTGTGGTATTATGGGTGTAGTATTGTGGTATTATGGGTGTAGTATTGTGGTATTATGGGTGTGGTATTGTGGTATTATGGGTGTAGTATTGTGGTATTATGGGTGTAGTATTGTGGTATTATGGGTTATGAATGTTAATATAAAGGATAACAGCATCAGAGTCTCTGAACAGAGATGAACCGTGGTGTATTCTGTGATTTGTAGTTTCTTAGCAGCTTAACCACGTCACCGGAAGTATTCTCTATACATCCGGGTCACATCTCTACAGGTCACAGTGGCTGCGTAACGTTGCTGTGAAGATCATCATCAGAATGGAGGCAGCTAGCTCAGCTAGCACAGCTACAGCAGCTAACACAGGTAACACAGCTACAGCAGCTAACACAGGTAACACAGCTACAGCAGCTAGCACAGGTAACACAGCTACAGCAGCTAGCACAGGTAACACAGCTAGCTCAGCTATAGCAGCTACAGCAGCTACAGCAGCTAGCACAGGTAACACAGCTACAGCAGCTAGCACAGGTAACACAGCTACAGCAGCTAGCACAGGTAACACAGCTAGCTCAGCTACAGCAGCTACAGCAGCTACAGCAGCTAGCACAGGTAACACAGCTAGCTCAGCTAGCTCAGCTACAGCAGCTACAGCAGGTAACACAGCTACAGCAGCTACAGCAGCTACAGCAGGTAACACAGCTACAGCAGCTACAGCAGCTACAGCAGGTAACACAGCTACAGCAGGTAACACAGCTACAGCAGCTACAGCAGGTAACACAGCTACAGCAGGTAACACAGCTACAGCAGGTAACACAGCTACAGCAGCTACAGCAGGTAACACAGCTACAGCAGGTAACACAGCTACAGCAGGTAACACAGCTACAGCAGCTACAGCAGGTAACACAGCTAGCTCAGCTAGCTCAGCTACAGCAGCTAGCACAGGTAACACAGCTACAGCAGCTACAGCAGCTAACACAGGTAACACAGCTACAGCAGCTACAGCAGCTAGCACAGGTAACACAGCTACAGCAGCTAGCACAGGTAACACAGCTACAGCAGGTAACACAGCTAGTTCAGCTAGCTCAGCTACAGCAGCTAACACAGCTACACACACAGCTAGTACTAGCTAGCTGTGCGTGTAGCTGTGTAGCGTTAGCTCAGCTAGCTACTACCAGCTAGCTGAGCTAACGCTACACAGCTAGCTAACCCTAGAGCTGTGTAGCTCAGCTAGCTCAGCTAGCTGCATGAATACAGTAAAGTAGTGAGTCTGTGCTGATGAAGGATTCTTCATGTCTCCATCACCTCAATGTTACCTCAATGTCACCTCAGTGTTACCTCAATGTCACCTCAGTGTTACCTCAATGTTACCTCAGTGTTACCTCAATGTTACCTCAATGTTACCTCAATGTTACCTCAGTGTTACCTCAATGTCACCTCAGTGTTACCTCAATGTTACCTCAATGTTACCTCAGTGTTACCTCAATGTCACCTCAGTGTTACCTCAATGTTACCTCAATGTTACCTCAGTGTTACCTCAATGTCACCTCAGTGTTACCTCAATGTTACCTCAATGTTACCTCAGTGTTACCTCAATGTCACCTCAGTGTTACCTCAATGTTACCTCAGTGTTACCTCAATGTCACCTCAGTGTTACCTCAATGTTACCTCAATGTTACCTCAATGTTACCTCAATGTCACCTCAGTGTTACCTCAATGTTACCTCAATGTCACCTCAGTGTTACCTCAATGTTACCTCAGTGTTACCTCAATGTTACCTCAATGTTACCTCAATGTTACCTCAATGTTACCTCAATGTTACCTCAGTGTTACCTCAATGTTACCTCAATGTCACCTCAGTGTTACCTCAATGTTACACTAATCTTGGGCTAATGCTGCTGCTGACTTGTTTACCTGTTTACCTGTGGATCTGATGGTTTACCTGTGGATCTGATGGTTTACCTGTGGATCTGATGGTTTACCTGTGGATCTGTCTGTTGCTCTCTCAGAGGTCCAGCTGAGACATGTGGAGACAGATGTCCTGATCCCCAAAATGATGAGGGAGAAAGCCAAGCTGCGCTGCTCGGAGAAGGTTGAAGGTGTGTGAATCTCTATAAACATATTATATACATATATTTATATATTTATATATATATATAAACCAAAAGTCCAACATCATAGTCAGATAAGAAATGCGTTTATAAAAGCAGGACCACAGGCATTCTTCTCTTGTGTTTGGTTTAACATTCAGACGTTCCATCTACAAATAAACTCTGAAGTATGATTCTATCTGATTAATTATTCATTATTTTAGTAGCCCCCTGGTTAAATCGATGCCCTGCAAGACAATTCTATAAAGATTTTTTACAGAAACGTGTACGGCTGTCCCATCGAAGTCCATAATTATAAAGTCAATAGGTATGTTGTTTTTATGCAGAAATAGTTCTTTTCCTAGCACACATCTTGACATGTCATAGCAGGAAAAGCGCAGGTGTATTTAATGATATTAATTAAGTCTGCATTCATTTCATGGTGAGGCGTTCCTGGTCCTTACCAGCTCACTAGAATGGCTTATTGGATGTGAGCAATCATTAATGAAATCACCTGTACCTGTTATCCTGCTACGACAGGTCAACACCTCTGCTGTGATAAAAGGTGAATCAGTATTAATCTTTACTGAACAGTGATGGTCACACCACTGGCTTCACAGGTACACAAACAATACTATAATTAAATATATCTGGTGTTCAATAAGAACAGAAACACCTCTCAGTTTAACGTGATGCAGGTCAACAGCACCGTAAACTACAGCCCCCAACATGACCTCAAAGTTGAGTCCACACCTGTCCACACCTGTCCACACCTGTCTAAAAGCACAACTCAACATTATGAGCTTCATGAAGGTTGCATTTAGAGTTGGGCTGTTGTATTATATAAATTAGTTTAGCTCGGTGTGCCTAATAAACTGGCAACTGAGTGCATCCTGTAATAGAATAATGATTGTACACAAAACCAAATACTGTCACGTTATCGACAGCAGAAAGGTCCTCAAAGCACGACACTTCTCTCTCTTTGTCTTTCTATCCTTCGTGTAACTACCTGCTGAATGACATGCACGCTACCGGATCAGTCCTATATTTAAACATCCAGTTTATGACGTTCCTCTGTGTGAGTCCTTTTTCTTTAAGGGGTGTATTTGCTAAACCCCTGCAGGCTGAAAGTGCTTGTATTTTCTTTAGTTTAAGAAAAGGTAAAACAAATGAACCTTCATACAATACTACTGGTTTATTTAAGGTTAGGAAGTCGTACTCCCAAAGCCTTATTATACTGGATAATTCATTTAGTGGCCCATTGTTATTCTTATTTCAACTACTAATATTCAGTTCTCATCACAGTTAAGCATCTCAACAGGATCCTGCCTCCCTCCAGGTCAGTCTACTTTATAGTCTGCAGAGAAATTATTAGAAATTGTAGGATCTTGGAAGAACATAAAACAAAGAAGTGCCCAGTATCCACACAGCGTGTTATAAAACCCTCTGAATCTTTACATCATTGGAACATCGGGTTTATTAATGTTTTGTTATTTATAGTTTCATTTTCCTTCAGGCTGGAGTATCATACCTGTTGTTCACACGTTGTGTCTGAGTATGTGTGACTCCACAGCTATATTTAATACATAGCATGTATTAAGCATGTAACAGAAAACACGACTCCAGAGGTCTGGACTACGAAGCAGGATCAGGGGTTAGTGAGGTAACTTCAGGGTTTTCAGTCCTACGACGGAGGATCGCTTCTTACTGGGGTAGATCGCCATGGTAACTGATGCTGGGTAGATCGCCATGGTAACTGATGCTGAACTGTTCGGTTGGAGGCTAGGTTTTAATATCTTCCCTCTGTGGACTGTCTTCTAACGCGTCTCTCTGTGGACTGTCTTCTAACCCGTCTCTCTGTGGACTGTCTTCTAACGCGTCTCTCTGTGGACTGTCTTCTAACCCGTCTCTCTGTGGACTGTCTTCTAACGCGTCTCTCTGTGGACTGTCTTCTAACCCGTCTCTCTGTGGACTGTCTTCTAACGCGTCTCTCTGTGGACTGTCTTCTAACCCGTCTCTCTGTGGACTGTCTTCTAACCCGTCTCTCTGTGGACTGTCTTCTAACGCGTCTCTCTGTGGACTGTCTTCTAACGCGTCTCTCTGTGGACTGTCTTCTAACCCGTCTCTCTGTGGACTGTCTTCTAACCCGTCTCTCTGTGGACTGTCTTCTAACCCGTCTCTCTGTGGACTGTCTTCTAACCCGTCTCTCTGTGGACTGTCTTCTAACCCGTCTCTCTGTGGACTGTCTTCTAACCCGTCTCTCTGTGGACTGTCTTCTAACCCGTCTCTCTGTGGACTGTCTTCTAACCCGTCTCTCTGTGGACTGTCTTCTAACCCGTCTCTCTGTGGACTGTCTTCTAACCCGTCTCTCTGTGGACTGTCTTCTAACCCGTCTCTCTGTGGACTGTCTTCTAACCCGTCTCTCTGTGGACTGTCTTCTAACCCGTCTCTCTGTGGACTGTCTTCTAACCCGTCTCTCTGTGGACTGTCTTCTAACCCGTCTCTCTGTGGACTGTCTTCTAACCCGTCTCTCTGTGGACTGTCTTCTAACCCGTCTCTCTGTGGACTGTCTTCTAACCCGTCTCTCTGTGGACTGTCTTCTAACCCGTCTCTCTGTGGACTGTCTTCTAACCCGTCTCTCTGTGGACTGTCTTCTAACGCGTCTCTCTGTGGACTGTCTTCTAACCCGTCTCTCTGTGGACTGTCTTCTAACCCGTCTCTCTGTGGACTGTCTTCTAACCCGTCTCTCTGTGGACTGTCTTCTAACCCGTCTCTCTGTGGACTGTCTTCTAACGCGTCTCTCTGTGGACTGTCTTCTAACCCGTCTCTTTTCATCTTGTGACTTTTCTTGGCTGAACTGTCGCCCCTCTCTTCTTGTTGAATGTGTTTGAAGTGAAGCGAGGCCGGTTGGCATGACCCCGGTTGCCACTCGGTGTGCATGGAGGCGCCGCCGTGCGCTGCAGCAACACATGGGCCGGATAATGCCGAGGTTGTGTGGTTTGGTGGAATGTGATGGCAGCCGGTGAGAGCCCGGTGCGTGCTGCTCACGCGGGGAGCCTGAGGTGATGGGTGATGGGACAGACAGCGGCTGTGTGGGTAGTGGAAACCCCCCTCACATTACTAGCTTCTCGTCCCACTCGTTTTCACACCTCCGTGTCCGCCCTCTCTCTCCACTCTGAGTCTGTGTCTGCTCTCAGCTCCTGCATGTGTGTCTTTTATCTGGTAGCATGTTTTCCTGTGTGATCTGTCTCTGCAGATGTGTCTCTTAACACCCCTCGGTTGTTCTGTTGTTGAACCTGACAGCTGCTACTGACCTGGACACAACATCTTTACACTTTAGCTTATCTTGACGGGATTTTTTCCTTTTGCATTGATGATTCATATCAGTCCTCTCACACGTCTTTCATATCAGTCCTCTCACACGTCTTTCAGATTCAACCATTTAAACAACCCCCACACTCAGAGAGCAGCCGCTTGGCTTCTGGTATGTTTGCTTTGATTTGCAGAAAGTTCCTCGGTTGTAAATTGAATTCATTAAACCCGTAGACCTGCAGACCTGTAGACTTGTAGACCAGTAGACCTGCAGACCGGTAGACCTGCGTCTGGATCCTCACATCCAACATATGGGAGAAAAAAAGTCTCAATTGAAAGTCATTTTCCCGATGACATCGTTTAGAGGGACTGTTTGTAACTTCTTCTACGTATAAATCATTGCGGACTACTGGAAGGAGGGACGGGGACGAGGCATCGCCTGATTAGATTAGTCGCACTGTTCTGCTTCTCTAAATTGGTTTTGCCGTTGGCTTTTTGTCACATCTGCATCCTGATGAAAGCTTCTGTGTGATCATTTGACAATCTGTAGATTTAGTGCTCACTTTGTTCTACTAGTTGTTTTCCAACTGTCCACGGCAGCCTGTGTCGGGACAGTGGCTGGACGGGTCAGAGGACACCGACCTGTAACGGAGGTTAAACTGTCTCAGGTGTTCTGTATGAGTACTGGTTTGAAATAAGACACTTTGTGCCTTTTAAACTGGATTTCATATCTTATATCTTTACAATCTGTCAATCATCTGCAGAGGTCCTACAGTCCGTCAGTGTTTCACCATGTCGGTTCAGTAACAAGGAAAACCTTTCTGGAACGTTTCTACAACGTTCTACCAACGGAAATTGAAACACCACCTGGTCTGTAAACGTTTAATGAACCTCTCCCTCTCTCCTCCTCTCCACCTTTCCTCCACCTCCCTCCATCCTCCCTCTCTCCTCCCTTCACCTCCCTCTCCTCCATCCTCTCCTCTGTCCTCCCTCTATCCTCCTCTCTCCTCCAGCCTTCAACCACTGCTGTAAGGATTCGGGTTTCTTGATGGTGTTTAAGTGTCGGGAGCAGAACGCGGCGCTGAAGGAATGTCTGACGATCCAGTGAGTATTTATTTCCTCTGCAACAGGACGCCCAGTGAGGTGTGTTACTGCACCCCCATCCTCTACTACTGTACCTGTCCTCTCAGCCTCACTGTTGTGCCTAATCAGCATCCAGTGAGTCCTCTGAGCCTGCATGAGTCCTGTGAAATGACTCCTGTCCCTTCTGTCCTCCTCCAGCTACAGGGACCCGGTGTTCTTTGAGCAGTGTAAGCAGGAGTACATCCAGGAGAAGCTGGAGTTTCAGAGGACGGGGGTCGCCACCAAGAGCAGGAAGCAGAAACTCCCGACAAGCATGTAATCGACACCAGGACACCCGAACTACTGCCCTCCTTCTGAAGCTGAAGACTCGGAGCGTTCAGAACCAGGACACATGGTCATCTGGCCCGGTTTAGTACTCTTAAAGACACAACAAGCCTGCTTTTGATTTCCATCTGTGGAGGGAGGGACGGTAGTGACGGTAGTGACGGTAGTTTGGTGTGATGGCAGTTTTTGTTCTGTATATTTGCAACATGTTGTCCATCAGATGAGCAGAATTATCTTCCTCATTGGATTGAACCAGCAGCGTTTATATATTACGTTAACCAATGAGCTCATTGATTAATCGAATACACAGAAAGCTCTGATCATACAGTCACATCCTGAACCTGAACCTGATGAAGGAGTTCATTAGACAGCAGAGCTTCAGCGTGAACTGAGGGATGCTCACAATGTGCTGAACACTGTCTGTAGTGCGTTTCTGTTAATGACATGTGGTGATGAAGAGTCTGGTTTGTTGCCTTCGCTCGGCCCGACAGCTCGGTGGAGAGGAAGGCCTCCTTTGTTAACAGAAACTCACTTCTAAAAGACGCTTGTACAGTGAATGTAAGAGACCTGTGACATCTCAGCGAGCATTGAACCATGTGATCATGTGACCTTGTAAATAAAGATATTAAAGTGTGTATCCGTGTGGTCAATCAGACTAAACATCAACTGTTCATCAATGTGTTTTGTTGGAGATCAACTTTAACATTGGTTGACTGACGGCTGAAGTGACTCCACAGCTGCTGGTTGGCCTTCGTATTTATATTTACATTTGAGATTATTAAAACATCAATATGCAGCACATTTAGTCGTAAACAAGGCAGTGAGGTAGTCGGTTCCCATTTTGAATGGATACGAAGATCAGCTGGTTGATATATTAATAGTTTCAGCGATAGTATTATTTATATATATCTACATATTTAGGCCTTCTGAGTTTGTGTGAATTTGATATTCCATCCATCTGCAACCGCTTATTCCCGTTAGGGGTCGCGCTGGAGCCGATCCCAGCCGACATTGGGCGAAGGCGGGGTACACCCTGGACAGGTCGCCAGTCCATCACAGGGCTGACACAGAGACAGACAACCATTCACACTCACATTCACACCTACGGGCAATTTAGAGTCAACAATTAACCTCACCTGCATGTCTTTGGACTGTGGGAGGAAACCTGAGAACCCGGAGAAAACCCACGCTAACACGGGGAGAACATGCAAACTCCACACAGAAGGGCCACGAGCCGGATTAGAACCTGCAACCCTCTAGCTGTGAGGCGCCAGTGCTAACCACTGCACCACCGTGCAGCCCAAAAATTTGAATTTGATATTATTATTTGTTGTCTTACGCAGCGGCTCAATTTGCCGTGAGCTGGAATGTGCGAGAAAAATGAAACTTGGCACACTAACTGGAAATGATGTGCATGTGCTTCTCAAGAACTATGACCCCAATCGGCCACATGGTGGCGCTGTAATTAACGCCCAAACGCGCGACATTGGCAAGGCCACGCCCCGCACACCATAAGTCCGACAGACTTGAAACTTGACAGACATGTGCAGCTCGGTGTGATCTGCAATAAAGCCTCGGGACCACTAAAGTCCGCCTAACTAGATTTTCCGCCATATTGGATTTTTTGAAAAACACATTTTTGACATCTCCTCCTAAACCGTTGGTCCGATTGCTACCAAATTTTCAGTGGATCATCATTGGACTAATATCATCTAACGTTGCATAAAGCGTGTTGATACCTCATTGCGTTACGAAGCTGTTGACCAACAAACTTTTCAATGGTCGGAGCTTAGCAGGAAATTGGCCATAATTCATGGACCATTAGTCAAATCATCATAAATCTTAGTAGATATCTTCAGTACGTGTTTGGGAATAGGCCTACCAAAGCATTTTCCGCTTGACCCATAGGGAGCGTCAAAACTCTCAAACACGTATATCGCAAGATCCGGTGGACAGAATTTTATCAAATTTGGTGCACATACTCTAGGCGCTAGTGGCGCTTTGAGCGCAAAAGGTTATAACCCGCGAAATGCCGCTTGCGGCTTTAATTATATTTATTTATATGTATATAGATAGTATGGATGCCTTGTGATGTCCAGTATTGTTCTGTTGGGCCTCCTGCAGGAAGCGATATCAATTATGAACAGATGTCCTTATTTTTGATTTGTTCTTATTTAGTTAGCAGCCACTGATGTTTTCATATTTCTGCTCTTCTGAGGCAACAGAACATTTCTACTAGTCAAGAGCTCTCACCAAGATAAGAAAAAGACATCTTGTTTTCACAGCCCAACACATGGAACATAAAATAATGCCTATAATAATAATATCATATAATCAGATGAGGATGGTTCAGAACTTTTGGTACATCTGGAGTTGACTTTATTTATTCTTATCAGAAAATGATGATAAATTGAAGAGAATGCTGCATGAAGCCATAAAGTCTAATCATATAAATGATGCCAAACAGAGTGACGGGTTTCAGCTGCTCAGCCTCCAGTTGAATTAAATATATATGAATAATATGAACAATATGAACAAAATGAACGGAGACACCGTCGCTTCCTTTCCTTTGTTTAATTGATCATATTTACAAACAGTCTGAAGTGCAGTAAATCTAAAATATAATCCATATCTACTGTACATTGCATTTTGGTTTGCAAATCGTTTACAGAAGTATGAAACTACTGCTGTAAAATAATGTTTCTTAAAAATGAACAGAAAGACAAAAAGTTCTCATGAGACAGACTGAAGACTCTTCACCAACCGACCGACCGACCGACCGACCGACGCCCTATTAGTCAAGTCAGCTCACATCTCTTCAGGTTGAGACGTGTTGTCTTCTCTCCACCGTCGGAGACACTTCTTATACACATCATTGGGGGCGGGGGGAGAGAACAAAATGTTTGGAGTGCAGAACTGCGTTTGGCAGCGTACTGAAGCCCACCATATACATTTATACAAATATGCACAGCCCTCCCTCTGTGTCTTCTACTCATGTGTTTTCTTTTGTACATCCTTCAGCTGTGTTTCGTCCCTCCTCACACAACAACGTCCCTCATACTGCAGAACAAACCCATCATAGATTAACATCAGCACAGCACAGAGCGGAGATACGGGTTCTAATCAGGTTCCAGATACAGAGGAGCGTGTGAAGCCTTTCCCACGAGTCCATCAAGTTTAAAAACATCCAACGTCTCTTTAACGCCGAGAAAAGAAGACAACACAGCAGATATATGGTGTAGTTGTGAGTGAATATGTGAGAACAGGCAGGTTGAAGGAGGCTTGTTGAACCTTGTCAGGGTGCCAGTGAGGGTGCAGTGTTTTACTTCAGAAAGAAGTAATACATTTTTAGATTAAAATTATTTGCTACTCATTACGCAATATCCTCAAAAAGCCAAATACTGTAAGTGCATTCAAAAATGATTTGGTACGTCTACTCTGATATTGATCCATTAGGACTTTAAAGGGACTGTTTGTAACTTCTTCCAGGTATAAATCCTTGCTGGTCGGTGTCTCCTGGTCTCTCGTGTGTCTCCGCTGTTCAGACTCAGACTCCAACACAAACTCCAGTGAAGCACCAAAACCTCTTGGTTGTATCTGGTGAAGCTGTTAAACAGTGTTGGCCGCGGTCGGAGGACGCGGGGGAGACCGGAGCTTTGGTCTCCAGGACCGGAGTCTCTGCTCCTCTGCTGCCTTCACTCCTTCTCTCTCTCTCTCCACCTCTCACGTGCATGCTGCTCACTCCACACTGCAGGAGAGTTAGTTTAGCTCTGAGAATATCTAGTGAATGTTCAGTGGACGTTTGTGCAGAAATAACTGCTGCAGCTCCTCCAGACCAACAGAGGTTTCCCGTGTCTTGTGAAGTGACGGGGCTCCGCAGAGAGAAACGTTATCGTCTCCGACCAGTCAGGAAAAGCCAACACTAGGATCAGCATTGATTCATGGAGAGACCTTGGTCTGGTCAGCTAACATTACTGCCAAGCAGCTGAAATATAGAGTGATATTGTGCTTTTAGCTGACGTGTGTCTCCTCACTGTGTTGAGCGATGCTCCTTCATGTCTATGTAGAGCGAGCACAAGCGCCAGCAACAGGACGCTGACTTTAGTTGACTTAACGGACACAGGTGAAGCTGCTAACAACACATTATGATTCTTACAAACAGTCCCTTTAATGAATTAACAATTTCGATTGAAAAAAAAGAAAGATGTCATTTGGTAGCTTTTAAAATGTGATTATCCTCCAGTTACTGTACGTCTCCATCACAGC
This sequence comes from Sebastes schlegelii, assembly GCA_014673565.1. Classification (NCBI taxonomy): domain Eukaryota; kingdom Metazoa; phylum Chordata; class Actinopteri; order Perciformes; family Sebastidae; genus Sebastes; species Sebastes schlegelii. Next base: position 17,424,262 of record CM025846.1, read on the forward strand.
ACATCGTCATACCTCCACACCTCCATCACACCATCAGGAGACTAACACCGGACTACATACCATCTCTACTTTACAGCGATCAAAGGTAAAAAGACTTGCATTGGAGGGAGGACAGTTTTACAACTTGTAGTACGATGCTGTGGCCCCGCTGAGGCCCTTTGAGCCCCATCAGTTCAGGGTTATTATGATACGAGATACAGATACTGGCGCGCACACACACACACACACACACACACACACACACACACACACACACACACACACACACACACACACACACACACACACACACACACACACACACACACACACACACACACACACACACACACACACACACACACACACACACACACACACACACACAATTCTGCTTGAGGGTCTCTCAAATGTTCCTCTGCAAAGTCCCATATGATCACCGATGCAGTGTGCAGAGAGGTTCCTCTGGCCTCAGTCCGTCACCCTCAGCCAGCAGGTCCAGTCCAGAGGAATGGTCTTATCAACGTAAGGCAGGTTAGGTGGTAGCTATGTGGCAGGGTTGGAGAGTCCGTTCATGCCCACTCTCAGTAGGCTCGGCCCACTCTCAGTAGGGCTTGGCCCACTCGGCGTTGGGGGGGCTCCTGGGGCCGAGGTTTCCAATTGAGGATGAGGAGTTGGAGGCGGCGGAGTGTCCCTCCCAGAACATGGCGTCGCTGGGTTTGGGGGGGCTGGGGAAGGAGCGGGAGCTGTCATCCAGAGAGGCCTGGTTCAGGGGCGGGGGGGGCAGGACCACGGAGCAGGAGTCCTCTCCAGAGCAGCTCTGGGACGGCCACGGCCCGTTGTACCAACAGTCCTCCCGCAGGCTGTCCGGCAGCAGGGGACCCGACGGCCCGCCGGCGGGGGGGGGGCAGGGCCGGCCCGAGCACGAGGGGAGCGGGGGGGCGCTGGGGGGGCGAGGCACTGATGAGGACCGACAGACCGACAGGTTGGTGTTCTTCTCCACGTCGTCCAGACACTGAACCGGAACCGATGAGGCTGAGAGAGAGAGTGAGTGAGAGAGAGAGTGAGAGAGAGAGGGAGAGAGAGAGAGAGAGAGTGAGGGGGGAGAGGG